>JAMKOQ010000248.1:0-126315 GCA_026770425.1 Boechera divaricarpa | reverse complement strand
TTGAAACTTACACCTCTTATGAGCACATTTATCCCCATAATTCACTCTTGGTGGTTTTGAACATTTCATGAACTCATTTCCTTCCTTCTCGATTCTTATGAGTTATCGCTGTTTTCAATGGAAGTCAATCTCAAAAATGCAATGGCATAATAAAGTTTGATATATTAAACTTACACCACTTATGAGCACATTTATCCCCATAATTCACTCTGGTGGTTTTGAACATTTCATGAACTCATTTTCTTCGTTCTCGATTCTTATGAGTTATCGATATTTTCAATGGAAGGTCACGAAATCTCAAAACGCAATGGCATAATAAAGTTTGATATATTGAAACTTACACCACTTATGAGCACATTTATCCCCATAATTCACTTTGGTGGTTTTGAACATTTCATGAACTCATTTTCTTTTCTCGATTCTTATGAGTTATCGCTATTTTCAATGGAATGTCACGAAATCTCAAAGCGTAATGGCATAATAAAGTTTGATATATTGAAACTTACACCTCTTATGAACACATTTATCCCTATAACTCACTTTGGTATTTTTGAACATTTATGAACTCATTTTCTTCGTTCTCGATTCTTATGAGTTATCGCTATTTTCAATGGAAGGTCACAAAATCTCGAAACGCAATGGCATAATAAAGTTTGATATATTGAAACTTACACCACTTATGAGCACATTTATCCCCATAATTCACTCTGGTGGTTTTGAACATTTCATGAACTCATTTTCTTCCTTCTCGGTTCTTGAGTTATCGTTATTTTCAATAGGTCACGAAATCTCGAAAACGTGGCATAATAAAGTTTGATATATTGAAACTTACACCTCTTATGAGCACATTTATCCCCATAACTCACTTTAGTATTTTTGAACATTTTATGAACTCATTTTCTTCGTTCTCGATTCCTATGAGTTATCGCTATTTTCAATGGAAGGTCACAAAATCTCAAAACACAAATGCATAATAAAGTTTGATATATTGAAACTTACACCACTTATGAGCACATTTATCCCCATAATTCACTTTGGTGGTTTTGAACATTTCATGAACTCATTTCCTCATTCTCGATTCTTATGAGTTATCGCTATTTTCAATGGAAGGTCACGAAATCTCAAAAAATTCAATGCCGTAATAAAGTTTGATTTATTAAACTTACACCACTTTATGAGCACTTTTATCCCCATAATTCACTCTGGTGGTTTTAAGCATTTCATGAACTCATTTCTTCCTTTCTATTCTTATGAGTTATCGCTATTTTCAATGGAAGGTCACGAAATCTCAAAAATGTAATGGCATAATAAAGTTTGATATATTGAAATTTACACCACTTATGAGCACATTTATCCCCATAATTCACTCTGGTGGTTTTGAACATTTCATGAACTCATTTCTTCCTTCTCGATTCTTATGAGTTATCGCTATTTTCAATGGAAGGTCACGAAATCTCAAAAACGCAATGGCATAATAAAGTTTGATATATTGAAACTTACACCTCTTATGAGCACATTTATCCATAACTCACTTTGGTATTTTTGAACATTTTATGAACTCATTTTCTTCGTTCTCGATTCCTATGAGTTATCGCTATTTTCAATGGAAGGTCACAAAATCTCAAAACACAAAGGCATAATAAAGTTTGATATATTGAAGCTTACACCACTTATGAGCACATTTATCCCCATAATTCACTTTGGTGGTTTTGAACATTTCATGAACTCATTTACTTCCATCTCGATTCTTATGAGTTATCGCTATTTTCAATGGAAGGTCACGAATCTCTAAAGCACAATAGCATAATAAAGTTTGATATATTGCAATTTACACCACTTATGAGCACATTTATCCCCATAATTCACTCTGGTGGTTTTGAACATTTCATGAACTCATTTCCTTCCTTCTCGATTCTTATGAGTTATCGCTATTTTCAATGGAATGTCACGAAATCTCAAAATGCAATGGCATAATAAAGTTTGATATATTGAAATTTACACCTTATGAGCACATTTATCTAAATTCACTCTGGTTTTAAACATTTCATGATCTCATTTCTTCTGTTCCTTATGAGTTATCGCTATTTTCAATGGAAGGTCAAAATCTCAAACGCAATGGCATAATAAAGTTTGATATATTGAAACTTACACCTCTTATGAGCACATTTATCCCCATAATTCACTTTGGTGGTTTTGAACATTTCATGAACTCATTTCCTTCTTCCGATTCTTATGAGTTATCGTTATTTTCAATGGAAGGTCACGAAATCTCGAAAACGCAATGGCATAATAAAGTTTGATATATTGAAACTTACACCTCTTATGAGCTCATTTATCCCCATAACTCACTTTCGTATTTTTGAACATTTTATGAACTCATTTTCTTCGTTCTCGATTCCTATGAGTTATCGCTATTTTCAATGGAAGGTCAGAAAATCTCAAAACACAAAGGCATAATAAAGTTTGATATATTGTAACTTACACCAATTATGAACACATTTATCCCCATAATTCACTTTGGTGGTCTTGAACATTCCATGAACGCATTGCCCTCATTCTCGATTCTTATAAGTTATCGCTATTTTCAATGGAAAGTCACGAAATCTTGAAAACGTAATGACGTATTAAAGTTTTATATATTGAAACTTACACCTCTTATGAACGCATTTATTCCAATAACTCACTTTAGTATTTTTGAACATTTTATGAACTCATTTTCTTCGTTCTCGATTCCTATGAGTTATCGCTATTTTCAATGGAAGGTCAGAAAATCTCAAAACACAAAGGCATAATAAAGTTTGATATATTGAAACTTACACCAATTATGAACACATTTAGCCCCATAATTCACTTTGGTGGATTTAAATATATCAAACTCGATTCTTATGAGTTATTGCTATTTTCAATGGAATGTCACGAAATCTCGAAACGCAATGGCATAATAAAGTTTGATATATTGCAATTTCACCACTTAAGAGCACATTTATCCCCATAATTCACTCTGGTGGTTTTGAACATTTCATGAACTCATTTCCTTCCTTCTCGATTCTTATGAGTTATCGCTATTTTCAATGGAATGTCACGAAATCTCGAAACGTAATGGCATAATAAAGTTTGATATATTGAAACTTACACCACTTATGAGCACATTTATCCCCATAATTCACTCTGGTTTTTGAACATTTCATGAACTCATTTTCTTCGTTCTCGATTCTTATGAGTTATCGCTATTTTAATGGAAGGTCACGAAATCTCAAAAAACGTGGCATAATAAAGTTTGATATATTGAAACTTACACCTCTTATGAGCTCATTTATCCCCATAACTCACTTTAGTATTTTTGAACATTTTATGAACTCATTTTCTTCGTTCTCGATTCTTATGAGTTATCGCTATTTTCAATGGAAGGTCACAAAATCTCAAAACACAAATGCATAATAAAGTTTGATATATTGAAACTTACACCAATTATGAGCACATTTAGCCCCATAATTCACTTTGGTGGTTTTGAACATTTCATGAACTCATTTTCTTCCATCTCGATTCTTATGAGTTATTGCTATTTTCAATGGAATGTCACGAAATCTCAAAACGCAATGGCGTAATAAAGTTTGATATATTGCAATTTACACCACTTATGAGCACATTTATCCCCATAATTCACTCTGGTGGTTTTGAACATTTCATGAACTCATTTCCTTCCTTCTCGATTCTTATGAGTTATCGCTATTTTCAATGGAATGTCACGAAATCTCGAACGTAATGGCATAATAAAGTTTGATATATTGAAACTTACACCACTTATGAGCACATTTATCCCCATAATAAAATTAAACCATATTATAAGTTTGATATCTTGTTCTCGATTCTTATGAGTTATCGCTATTTTCAATGGAATGTCAGAAATCTCGAAACGTAATGCATAATAAAGTTTGATATTTTGAAACTTACACCACTTATGAGCACATTTATCCCCATAATTCACTTTGATGGTTTTGAACATTTCATGAACTCATTTCCTTCATAGAATCTTCATGAGTTATCATTTTCAATGGAAGGTCACAAAATCTCGAAACGTAATGGCATAATAAAGTTTGATATATTAAAACTTACACCTCTTATGAGCACATTTATCCCCATAACTCACTTTAGTATTTTTGAACATTTCATGAACTCATTTTCTTCGTTCTCGATTCCTATGAGTTATCGCTATTTTCAATGGAAGGTCACAAAATCTCAAAACACAATGCATAATAAAGTTTGATATATTGAAACTTACACCACTTATGAGCACATTTATCCCCATAATTCACTTTGGTGGTTTTGAACATTTCATGAACTCATTTCCTTCTCTCGATTCTTATGAGTTATCGCTATTTTCAATGGAAGGTCACGAAATCTCAAAAACGCAATGGCATAATAAAGTTTGATATATTGAAACTTACACCTCTTATGAACTCATTTATCCCCATAATTCACTTTAGTATTTTTGAACATTTCATGAACTTATTTTCTTCCATCTCGATTCTTATGAGTTATCGCTATTTTCAATGGAATGTCACGAAATCTCAAAACGCAATGGCATAATAAAGTTTGATATATTGCAATTTACACCACTTAAGAGCATATTTATCCCCATAATTCACTCTGGTGGTTTTGAACATTTCATGAACTCATTTACTTCCTTTCGATTCTTATGAGTTATCAATATTTTCGATGGAAGGTCACGAAATCTCAAAAACGCAATGGCATAATAAAGTTTGATATATTGAAACTTACACCTCTTATGAGCTCATTTATCCCCATAACTCACTTTGGTGGTTTTGAACATTTCATGAACTTATTTTCTTCCATCTCGATTCCTATGAGTTATCGCTATTTTCAATGGAAGGTCACGAAATCTCGAAAATGCAATGACATAATAAAGTTTGATATATTGCAATTTACACCACTTATGAGCACATTTATCCCCATAATTCACTCTGGTGGTTTTGAACATTTAATGAACTCATTTTCTTCGTTCTCGATTCTTATGAGTTATCAATATTTTCGATGGAAGGTCACGAAATCTCAAAAACGCAATGGCATAATAAAGTTTGATATATTGAAACTTACACCTCTTATGAGCTCATTTATCCCCATAACTCACTTTAGTATTTTTGAACATTTTATGAACTCATTTTCTTCGTTCTCGATTCCTATGAGTTATCGTTATTTTCAATGGAAGGTCAGAAAATCTCAAACACAAAGGCATAATAAAGTTTGATATATTGAAACTTACACCAATTATGAGCACATTTAGCCCCATAATTCACTTTGGTGGTTTTGAACATTTCATGAACTCATTTTCTTCCATCTCGATTCTTATGAGTTATTGCTATTTTCAATGGAATGTCATGAAATCTCAAAACGTAATGGCATAATAAAGTTTGATATATTGAAACTTACACCACTTATGAGCACATTTATCCTCATAATACACTTTGGTGGTTTTGAACATTCCAAGAACTCATTTTCTTCTTCTCGATTCTTATGAGTTATCGCTATTTTCAATGGAAGGTCACGAAATCTCAAAACGCAATGGCATAATAAAGTTTGATATATTGAAACTTACACCACTTATGAGCACATTTATCCCCATAATTCACTTTGAACATTTCATAAGTTTTTCTTCATTTCGATTCTTATGAGTTATCGCTATTTTCAATGGAATGTCACGAAATCTCAAACGCAATGGCATAATAAAGTTTGATATATTGAAACTTACACCACTTATGAGCACATTTATCCCCATAATTCACTTGGTGGTTTTGAACATTTCATGAACTCATTTCCTTCCTTCTCGATTCTTATGAGTTATCGCTATTTTCAATGGAAGGTCACGAAATCTCAAAAGCAATGGCATAATAAAGTTTGATATATTGAAACTTACACTTATGAGCACATTTATCCCCATAATTCACTTTGGTGGTTTTGAACATTTCATGAACTCATTTTCTTCGTTCTCGATTCTTATGAGTTATCGCTATTTTCAATGGAAGGTCACGAAATCTCAAAACACAATGGCATAATAAAGTTTGATATATTGAAACTTACACCTCTTATGAGCACATTTATCCCCATAATTCACTTTGGTGGTTTTGAACATTTCATGAACTCATTTTCTTCATTCTCGATTCTTATGAGTTATCGCTATTTTCAATGGAAGGTCACGAAATCTCAAAACGCAAAGGCATAATAAAGTTTGATATATTGAAACTTACACCACTTATGAGCACATTTATCCCCATAATTCACTTTGGTGGTTTTGAACATTTCATGAACTCATTTTCTTCCTTCTCGATTCTTATGAGTTATCGCTATTTTCAATGGAAGGTCACGAAATCTCAAAACACAATGGCATAATAAAGTTTGATATATTGAAACTTACACCACTTATGAGCACATTTATCCCCATAATTCACTTTGGTGGTTTTGAACATTTCATGAACTCATTTCCTTCCTTCTCGATTCTTATGAGTTATCGCTATTTTCAATGGAAGGTCACGAAATCTCGAAACGTAATGGCATAATAAAGTTTGATATATTGAAACTTACACCACTTATGAGCACATTTATCCCCATAATTCACTTTGGTGGTTTTGAACATTTCATGAACTCATTTCCTTCCTTTTCGATTCTTATGAGTTATCGCTATTTTCAATGGAAGGTCACGAAATCTCAAAACAATGGCATAATAAAGTTTGATATATTGAAACTTACACCACTTATGAGCACATTTATCCCCATAATTCACTCTGGTGGTTTTGAACATTTCATGAACTCATTTTCTTCCTTCTCGATTCTTATGAGTTATCGCTATTTTCAATGGAAGGTCACGAAATCTCAAAACGCAATGGCATAATAAAGTTTGATATATTGAAACTTACACCTCTTATGAGCACATTTATCCCCATAATTCACTTTAGTATTTTTGAACATTTTATGAACTCATTTTCTTCGTTCTCGATTCTTATGAGTTATCGCTATTTTCAATGGAATGTCACGAAATCTCGAAACGTAATGGCATAATAAAGTTTGATATATTGAAACTTACACCACTTATGAGCACATTTATCTCCATAATTCACTTTGGTGGTTTTGAACATTTCATGAACTCATCTTCTTCCTTCTCAATTCTTATGAGTTATTGCTATTTTCAATGGAATGTCACGAAATCTCGAAACGCAATGGCATAATAAAGTTTGATATATTGCAATTTACACCACTTAAGAGCACATTTATCCCCATAATTCACTCTGGTGGTTTTGAACATTTCATGAACTTATTTCCGTCCTTCTCGATTCTTATGAGTTCTCGCTATTTTCAATGGAATGTCACGAAATCTCGAAACGTAATGGCATAATAAAGTTTGATATATCAAAATTTACACCACTTATGAGCATATTTATCCCCATAATTCACTTTGCTGGTTTTGAATTTTCAATGAACCGACGGCCACCAATATCAATACTCTGACCTATCCCTACTTTCATCGGAACTGCAAGAAAACTTCAAAACGCAATGGCATAATAAAGTTTGATATACTGAAACTTACACCACTCATGAGCACATTTATCCCCATAATTCACTCTGGTGGTTTTAAACATTTCCTGAACTCATTTCCTTCCTTTCGATTCTTATGAGTTATCGCTATTTTCAATGGAAGGTCACGAAATCTCAAAAGCAATGGCATAATAAAGTTTGATATATTGAAACTTACACCACTTATGAGCACATTTATCCCCATAATTCACTTTGGTGGTTTTGAACATTTCATGAACTCATTTTCTTCGTTCTCGATTCTTATGAGTTATCGCTATTTTCAATGGAAGGTCACGAAATCTCAAAACGCAATGCATAATAAAGTTTGATATATTGAAACTTACACCACTTATGAGCACATTTATCCCCATAATTCACTTTGGTGGTTTTGAACATTTCATGAACTCATTTCTTCTCTCGATTCTTATGAGTTATCGCTATTTTCAATGGAAGGTCACGAAATCTCAAACGCAATGGCATAATAAAGTTTGATATATTGAAACTTACACCACTTATGAGCACATTTATCCCCATAATTCACTTTGGTGGTTTTGAACATTTCATGAACTCATTTTCTTCCTTCTCGATTCTTATGAGTTATCGCTATTTTCAATGGAAGGTCACGAAATCTCAAACGCAATGGCATAATAAAGTTTGATATATTGAAACTTACACCACTTATGAGCACATTTATCCCCATAATTCACTTTGGTGGTTTTGAACATTTCATGAACTCATTTCCCTCTTCTCGATTCTTATGAGTTATCGCTATTTTCAATGGAAGGTCACGAAATCTCGAAACGCAATGGCATAATAAAGTTTGATATATTGAAACTTACACCACTTATGAGCACATTTATCCCCATAATTCACTTTGGTGGTTTTGAACATTTCATGAACTCATTTCTTCCTTTTCGATTCTTATGAGTTATCGCTATTTTCAATGGAAGGTCACGAAATCTCAAAACGCAATGGCATAATAAAGTTTGATATATTGAAACTTACACCACTTATGAGCACATTTATCCCCATAATTCACTTGGTGGTTTTGAACATTTCATGAACTCATTTTCTTCGTTCTCGATTCTTATGAGTTATCGCTATTTTCAATGGAAGGTCACGAAATCTCAAAACGCAATGGCATAATAAAGTTTGATATATTGAAACTTACACCTCTTATGAGCACATTTATCCCCATAATTCACTTTGGTGGTTTTGAACATTTTATGAACTCATTTTCTTCGTTCTCGATTCGTATGAGTTATCGCTATTTTAAATGGAAGGTCAGCAAATCTCAAAACACAAAGGCATAATAAAGTTTGATATATTGAAACTTACACCAATTATGAGCACATTTATCCCCATAATTCACTTTGGTGGTTTTGAACATTTCATGAACTCATTTTCTTCCTTCTCGATTCTTATGAGTTATTGCTATTTTCAATGAAATGTCACGAAATCTCGAAACGTAATGGCATAATAATGTTTGATATATCAAAACTTACACCACTTATGAGCACATTTATCCCCATAATTCACTTTGGTGGTTTTGAACATTCCAAGAACGCATTGCCTTCCTTCTCGATTCTTATGAGTTATCGCTATTTTCAATGGAATGTCACGAAATCTCGAAACGCAATGGCATAATAAAGTTTGATATATTGAAACTTACACCACTTATGAGCACATTTATCCCCATAATTCACTTTGGTGGTTTTCAAATTTCATATCTTCTTCTCGATTCTTATGAGTTATCGCTATTTTCAATGGAAGGTCACGAAATCTCGAAACGCAATGGCATAATAAAGTTTGATATATTGAAACTTACACCACTTATGAGCACATTTATCCCCATAATTCACTTTGGTGGTTTTGAACATTTCATGAACTCATTTCCTTCCTTCTCGATTCTTATGAGTTATCGCTATTTTCAATGGAAGGTCACGAAATCTCGAAACGCAATGGCATAATAAAGTTTGATATATTGAAACTTACACCTCTTATGAGCACATTTATCCCCATAATTCACTTTAGTATTTTTGAACATTTTATGAACTCATTTTCTTCGTTCTCGATTCTTATGAGTTATCGCTATTTTCAATGGAAGGTCACAAAATCTCAAAACACAATGGCATAATAAAGTTTGATATATTGAAACTTACACCACTTATGAGCACATTTATCCCCATAATTCACTTTGGTGGTTTTGAACATTTCATGAACTCATTTTCTTCATTCTCGATTCTTATGAGTTATCGCTATTTTCAATGGAAGGTCACGAAATCTCAAAACGCAATGGCATAATAAAGTTTGATATATTGAAACTTACACCACTTATGAGCACATTTATCCCCATAATTCACTTTGGTGGTTTTGAACATTTCATGAACTCATTTTCTTCGTTCTCGATTCTTATGAGTTATCGCTATTTTCAATGGAAGGTCACGAAATCTCAAAACACAATGGCATAATAAAGTTTGATATATTGAAACTTACACCACTTATGAGCACATTTATCCCCATAATTCACTTTGGTGGTTTTGAACATTCATGAACTCATTTCCCTCATTTCGATTCTTATGAGTTATCGCTATTTTCAATGGAAGGTCACGAAATCTCGAAAACGCAATGGCATAATAAAGTTTGATATATTGAAACTTACACCTCTTATGAGCACATTTATCCCCATAATTCACTTTGGTGGTTTTGAACATTTCATGAACTCATTTCTTCCTTTCGATTCTTATGAGTTATCGCTATTTTCAATGGAAGGTCACGAAATCTCAAAATGCAATGGCATAATAAAGTTTGATATATTGAAACTTACACCACTTATGAGCACATTTATCCCCATAATTCACTTTGGTGGTTTTGAACATTTCATGAACTCATTTTCTTCGTTCTCGATTCTTATGAGTTATCGCTATTTTCAATGGAAGGTCACGAAATCTCAAAACGCAATGGCATAATAAAGTTTGATATATTGAAACTTACACCTCTTATGAACATATTTATCCCCATAATTCACTCTGGTGGTTTTGAACATATCATGAACTCATTTTCTTCCTTCTCGATTCTTATGAGTTATCGCTATTTTCGATGGAAGGTCACGAAATCTCGAAAACGCAATGGCATAATAAAGTTTGATATATTGAAACTTACACCTCTTACGAGCACATTTATCCCCATAACTCACTTTACTATTTTTGAACATTTTATGAACTCATTTCCTTCCTTCTCGATTCTTATGAGTTATTGCTATTTTCAATGGAATGTCACGAAATCTCGAAACGCAATGGCATAATAAAGTTTGATATATTGCAATTTACACCACTTATGAGCACATTTATCCCCATAATTCACTCTGGTGGTTTTGAACATTTCATGAACTCATTTCCTTCCTTCTCGATTCTTATGAGTTATCGCTATTTTCAATGGAATGTCACGAAATCTCGAAACGTAATGGCATAATAAAGTTTGATATATTGAAACTTACACCACATATGAGCACATTTATTTACTTATTCAAATTACACCAATTTCATAAGTTTGATACCTTCCTTCGCTATTCTTATGAGTTATCGCTATTTTCAATGGAATGTCACGAAATCTCGAAACGCAATGGCATAATAAAGTTTGATATATTGAAACTTACACCACTTATGAGCACATTTATCCCCATAATTCACTCTGGTGGTTTTGAACATTTCATGAACTCATTTTCTTCCTTCTCGATTCTTATGAGTTATCGCTATTTTCAATGGAAGGTCACGAAATCTCAAACGCAATGGCATAATAAAGTTTGATATATTGAAACTTACACCTCTTATGAGCACATTTATCCCCATAATTCACTTTGGTATTTTTGAACATTTTATGAACTCATTTTCTTCGTTCTCGATTCTTATGAGTTATCGCTATTTTCAATGGAAGGTCACAAAATCTCAAAACACAATGGCATAATAAAGTTTGATATATTGAAACTTACACCACTTATGAGCACATTTATCCCCATAATTCACTTTGGTGGTTTTGAACATTTCATGAACTCATTTTCTTCATTCTCGATTCTTATGAGTTATCGCTATTTTCAATGGAAGGTCACGAAATCTCGAAACGCAATGGCATAATAAAGTTTGATATATTGAAACTTACACCACTTATGAGCACATTTATCCCCATAATTCACTTTGGTGGTTTTGAACATTTCATGAACTCATTTTCTTCTTCTCGATTCTTATGAGTTATCGCTATTTTCAATGGAAGGTCACGAAATCTCAAAACGCAATGGCATAATAAAGTTTGATATATTGAAACTTACACCACTTATGAGCACATTTATCCCCATAATTCACTTTGGTGGTTTTGAACATTTCATGAACTCATTTCCCTCATTTCGATTCTTATGAGTTATCGCTATTTTCAATGGAAGGTCACGAAATCTCAAACGCAATGGCATAATAAAGTTTGATATATTGAAACTTACACCTCTTATGAGCACATTTATCCCCATAATTCACTTTGGTGGTTTTGAACATTTCATGAACTCATTTTCTTCCTTTTCGATTCTTATGAGTTATCGCTATTTTCAATGGAAGGTCACGAAATCTCAAAATGCAATGGCATAATAAAGTTTGATATATTGAAACTTACACCACTTATGAGCACATTTATCCCCATAATTCACTTTGGTGGTTTTGAACATTTCATGAACTCATTTTCTTCGTTCTCGATTCTTATGAGTTATCGCTATTTTCAATGGAAGGTCACGAAATCTCAAAACGCAATGGCATAATAAAGTTTGATATATTGAAACTTACACCACTTATGAGCACATTTATCCCCATAATTCACTTTGGTGGTTTTGAACATTTCATGAACTCATTTTCTTCGTTCTCGATTCTTATGAGTTATCGCTATTTTCAATGGAAGGTCACGAAATCTCAAAACGCAATGGCATAATAAAGTTTGATATATTGAAACTTACACCACTTATGAGCACATTTATCCCCATAATTCACTTTGGTGGTTTTGAACATTTCATGAACTCATTTCCTTCATCTCGATTCTTATGAGTTATCGCTATTTTCAATGGAATGTCACGAAATCTCAAACGCAATGGCATAATAAAGTTTGATATATTGAAACTTACACCACTTATGAGCACATTTATCCCCATAATTCACTTTGGTGGTTTTGAACATTTCATGAACTCATTTACTTCCTTTCGATTCTTATGAGTTATCGCTATTTTCAATGGAAGGTCACGAAATCTCGAAACGCAATGGCATAATAAAGTTTGATATATTGAAACTTACACCACTTATGAGCACATTTATCCCCATAATTCACTCTGGTGGTTTTGAACATTTCATGAACTCATTTTCTTCTTTCGATTCTTATGAGTTATCGCTATTTTCAATGGAAGGTCACGAAATCTCAAAACGCAATGGCATAATAAAGTTTGATATATTGAAACTTACACCACTTATGAGCACATTTATCCCCATAATTCACTTTGGTGGTTTTGAACATTTCATGAACTCATTTTCTTCGTTCTCGATTCTTATGAGTTATCGCTATTTTCAATGGAAGGTCACAAAATCTCAAAACACAATGGCATAATAAAGTTTGATATATTGAAACTTACACCATTATGAGCACATTTATCCCCATAATTCACTTTGGTGGTTTTGAACATTTCATGAACTCATTTTCTTCCATCTCGATTCTTATGAGTTATCGCTATTTTCAATGGAAGGTCACGAAATCTCAAAACGCAATGGCATAATAAAGTTTGATATATTGAAACTTACACCACTTATGAGCACATTTATCCCCATAATTCACTTTGGTGGTTTTGAACATTTCATGAACTCATTTCCTTCCTTCTCGATTCTTATGAGTTATCGCTATTTTCAATGGAATGTCACGAAATCTCGAAACGCAATGGCATAATAAAGTTTGATATATTGAAACTTACACCACTTATGAGCACATTTATCCCCATAATTCACTTTGGTGGTTTTGAAATTTTGAATTTCTTCATTCTCGATTCTTATGAGTTATCGCTATTTTCAATGGAAGGTCACGAAATCTCAAAACGCAATGGCATAATAAAGTTTGATATATTGAAACTTACACCACTTATGAGCACATTTATCCCCATAATTCACTTTGGTGGTTTTGAACATTTCATGAACTCATTTCTTCCTTTCGATTCTTATGAGTTATCGCTATTTTCAATGGAAGGTCACGAAATCTCGAAACGCAATGGCATAATAAAGTTTGATATATTGAAACTTACACCTCTTATGAGCACATTTATCCCCATAATTCACTTTGGTGGTTTTGAACATTTCATGAACTCATTTTCTTCGTTCTCGATTCTTATGAGTTATCGCTATTTTCAATGGAAGGTCACGAAATCTCAAAACACAATGGCATAATAAAGTTTGATATATTGAAACTTACACCACTTATGAGCACATTTATCCCCATAATTCACTTTGGTGGTTTTGAACATTTCATGAACTCATTTTCTTCATTCTCGATTCTTATGAGTTATCGCTATTTTCAATGGAAGGTCACGAAATCTCAAAACGCAATGGCATAATAAAGTTTGATATATTGAAACTTACACCACTTATGAGCACATTTATCCCCATAATTCACTTTGGTGGTTTTGAACATTTCATGAACTCATTTTCTTCCTTCTCGATTCTTATGAGTTATCGCTATTTTCAATGGAAGGTCACGAAATCTCAAAACGCAATGGCATAATAAAGTTTGATATATTGAAACTTACACCACTTATGAGCACATTTATCCCCATAATTCACTTTGGTGGTTTTGAACATTTCATGAACTCATTTCCTTCATTTCGATTCTTATGAGTTATCGCTATTTTCAATGGAAGGTCACGAAATCTCGAAACGCAATGGCATAATAAAGTTTGATATATTGAAACTTACACCACTTATGAGCACATTTATCCCCATAATTCACTTTGGTGGTTTTGAACATTTCATGAACTCATTTTCCTTTTCGATTCTTATGAGTTATCGCTATTTTCAATGGAAGGTCACGAAATCTCAAAACGCAATGGCATAATAAAGTTTGATATATTGAAACTTACACCACTTATGAGCACATTTATCCCCATAATTCACTGGTGGTTTTGAACATTTCATGAACTCATTTTCTTCTTCTCGATTCTTATGAGTTATCGCTATTTTCAATGGAAGGTCACGAAATCTCAAAACGCAATGGCATAATAAAGTTTGATATATTGAAACTTACACCTCTTATGAGCACATTTATCCCCATAATTCACTTTGGTATTTTTGAACATTTCATGAACTCATTTTCTTCGTTCTCGATTCTTATGAGTTATCGCTATTTTCAATGGAAGGTCACGAAATCTCAAAACACAATGGCATAATAAAGTTTGATATATTGAAACTTACACCACTTATGAGCACATTTATCCTCATAATTCACTTTGGTGGTTTTGAACATTCCAAGAACTCATTTTCTTCATTCTCGATTCCTATGAGTTATCGCTATTTTCAACGGAAGGTCACGAAATCTCGAAACGCAATGGCATAATAAAGTTTGATATATTGAAATTTACACCACTTATGAGCACATTTATCCCCATAGCTCACTCTGGTGGTTTTGAACATTTCATGAACTCATTTCCTTCCTTCTCGATTCTTATGAGTTATCGCTATTTTCAATGGAATGTCACGAAATCTCGAAACGTAATGGCATAATAAAGTTTGATATATTGAAACTTACACCACTTATGAGCACATTTATCTCCATAACTCACTTTGGTGGTTTTGAACATTTGAATATCTTCATTCTCGATTCTTATGAGTTATCGCTATTTTCAATGGAAGGTCACGAAATCTCAAACGCAATGGCATAATAAAGTTTGATATATTGAAACTTACACCACTTATGAGCACATTTATCCCCATAATTCACTTTGGTGGTTTTGAACATTTCATGAACTCATTTCTTCCTTCTCGATTCTTATGAGTTATCGCTATTTTCAATGGAAGGTCACGAAATCTCAAAACGCAATGGCATAATAAAGTTTGATATATTGAAACTTACACCACTTATGAGCACATTTATCCCCATAATTCACTTTGGTGGTTTTGAACATTTCATGAACTCATTTTCTTCGTTCTCGATTCTTATGAGTTATCGCTATTTTCAATGGAAGGTCACAAAATCTCAAAACACAATGGCATAATAAAGTTTGATATATTGAAACTTACACCACTTATGAGCACATTTATCCCCATAATTCACTTTGGTGGTTTTGAACATTTCATGAACTCATTTTCTTCATTCTCGATTCTTATGAGTTATCGCTATTTTCAATGGAAGGTCACGAAATCTCAAAACGCAATGGCATAATAAAGTTTGATATATTGAAACTTACACCACTTATGAGCACATTTATCCCCATAATTCACTTTGGTGGTTTTGAACATTTCATGAACTCATTTTCTTCCTTCTCGATTCTTATGAGTTATCGCTATTTTCAATGGAAGGTCACGAAATCTCAAAACGCAATGGCATAATAAAGTTTGATATATTGAAACTTACACCACTTATGAGCACATTTATCCCCATAATTCACTTTGGTGGTTTTGAACATTTCATGAACTCATTTTCCTCATTTCGATTCTTATGAGTTATCGCTATTTTCAATGGAAGGTCACGAAATCTCAAAACGCAATGGCATAATAAAGTTTGATATATTGAAACTTACACCACTTATGAGCACATTTATCCCCATAATTCACTTTGGTGGTTTTGAACATTTCATGAACTCATTTACTTCCTTTCGATTCTTATGAGTTATCGCTATTTTCAATGGAAGGTCACGAAATCTCAAAACGCAATGGCATAATAAAGTTTGATATATTGAAACTTACACCACTTATGAGCACATTTATCCCCATAATTCACTTTGGTGGTTTTGAACATTTCATGAACTCATTTTCTTCGTTCTCGATTCTTATGAGTTATCGCTATTTTCAATGGAAGGTCACGAAATCTCAAAACGCAATGGCATAATAAAGTTTGATATATTGAAACTTACACCTCTTATGAGCACATTTATCCCCATAATTCACTTTAGTGGTTTTGAACATTTCATGAACTCATTTTCTTCGTTCTCGATTCTTATGAGTTATCGCTATTTTCAATGGAAGGTCACGAAATCTCAAAACACAATGGCATAATAAAGTTTGATATATTGAAACTTACACCACTTATGAGCACATTTATCCCCATAATTCACTTTGGTGGTTTTGAACATTTCATGAACTCATTTTCTTCCATCTCGATTCTTATGAGTTATCGCTATTTTCAATGGAATGTCACGAAATCTCGAAACGCAATGGCATAATAAAGTTTGATATATTGAAACTTACACCACTTATGAGCACATTTATCCCCATAATTCACTTTGGTGGTTTTGAACATTTCATGAACTCATTTCCTTCCTTCTCGATTCTTATGAGTTATCGCTATTTTCAATGGAATGTCACGAAATCTCGAAACGTAATGGCATAATAAAGTTTGATATATTGAAACTTACACCACTTATGAGCACTTTTATCCCCATAATTCACTCTGATGGTTTTAAACATTTCATGAACTCATTTTCTTCCTTCTCGATTCTTATGAGTTATTGCTATTTTCAATGGAATGTCACGAAATCTCAAAAAGCAATGGCATAATAAAGTTTGATATATTGCAATTTACACCACTTAAGAGCACATTTATCCCCATAATTCACTCTGATGGTTTTGAACATTTCATGAACTCATTTTCTTCCTTCTCGATTCTTATGAGTTATCGCTATTTTCAATGGAAGGTCACGAAATCTCAAACGCAATGGCATAATAAAGTTTGATATATTGAAACTTACACCTCTTATGAGCACATTTATCCCCATAATTCACTTTAGTGGTTTTGAACATTTCATGAACTCATTTTCTTCGTTCTCGATTCTTATGAGTTATCGCTATTTTCAATGGAAGGTCACAAAATCTCAAAACACAATGGCATAATAAAGTTTGATATATTGAAACTTACACCACTTATGAGCACATTTATCCCCATAATTCACTTTGGTGGTTTTGAACATTTCATGAACTCATTTTCTTCATTCTCGATTCTTATGAGTTATCGCTATTTTCAATGGAAGGTCACGAAATCTCGAAACGCAATGGCATAATAAAGTTTGATATATTGAAACTTACACCACTTATGAGCACATTTATCCCCATAATTCACTTTGGTGGTTTTGAACATTTCATGAACTCATTTTCTTCCTTCTCGATTCTTATGAGTTATCGCTATTTTCAATGGAAGGTCACGAAATCTCAAAACGCAATGGCATAATAAAGTTTGATATATTGAAACTTACACCACTTATGAGCACATTTATCCCCATAATTCACTTTGGTGGTTTTGAACATTTCATGAACTCATTTTCATTTCGATTCTTATGAGTTATCGCTATTTTCAATGGAAGGTCACGAAATCTCAAAACGCAATGGCATAATAAAGTTTGATATATTGAAACTTACACCTCTTATGAGCACATTTATCCCCATAATTCACTTTGGTGGTTTTGAACATTTCATGAACTCATTTTCTTCCTTTTCGATTCTTATGAGTTATCGCTATTTTCAATGGAAGGTCACGAAATCTCAAAACGCAATGGCATAATAAAGTTTGATATATTGAAACTTACACCACTTATGAGCACATTTATCCCCATAATTCACTTTGGTGGTTTTGAACATTTCATGAACTCATTTTCTTCGTTCTCGATTCTTATGAGTTATCGCTATTTTCAATGGAAGGTCACGAAATCTCAAAACGCAATGGCATAATAAAGTTTGATATATTGAAACTTACACCTCTTATGAGCACATTTATCCCCATAATTCACTTTGGTGGTTTTGAACATTTCATGAACTCATTTTCTTCGTTCTCGATTCTTATGAGTTATCGCTATTTTCAATGGAAGGTCACGAAATCTCAAACACAATGGCATAATAAAGTTTGATATATTGAAACTTACACCACTTATGAGCACATTTATCCCCATAATTCACTTTGGTGGTTTTGAACATTTCATGAACTCATTTTCTTCCATCTCGATTCTTATGAGTTATCGCTATTTTCAATGGAATGTCACGAAATCTCAAACGCAATGGCATAATAAAGTTTGATATATTGAAACTTACACCACTTATGAGCACATTTATCCCCATAATTCACTCTGGTGGTTTTGAACATTTCATGAACTCATTTCCTTCCTTCTCGATTCTTATGAGTTATCGCTATTTTCAATGGAATGTCACGAAATCTCGAAACGCAATGGCATAATAAAGTTTGATATATTGAAACTTACACCACTTATGAGCACATTTATCCCCATAATCACTTTTAAACATTTCATGAACTCATTTCTTCATTCTCGATTCTTATGAGTTATCGCTATTTTCAATGGAAGGTCACGAAATCTCGAAACGCAATGGCATAATAAAGTTTGATATATTGAAACTTACACCACTTATGAGCACATTTATCCCCATAATTCACTTTGGTGGTTTTGAACATTTCATGAACTCATTTCCTTCCTTCTCGATTCTTATGAGTTATCGCTATTTTCAATGGAAGGTCACGAAATCTCAAACGCAATGGCATAATAAAGTTTGATATATTGAAACTTACACCTCTTATGAGCACATTTATCCCCATAATTCACTTTGGTGGTTTTGAACATTTCATGAACTCATTTTCTTCGTTCTCGATTCTTATGAGTTATCGCTATTTTCAATGGAAGGTCACGAAATCTCAAAACACAATGGCATAATAAAGTTTGATATATTGAAACTTACACCACTTATGAGCACATTTATCCCCATAATTCACTTTGGTGGTTTTGAACATTTCATGAACTCATTTTCATTCTCGATTCTTATGAGTTATCGCTATTTTCAATGGAAGGTCACGAAATCTCAAACGCAATGGCATAATAAAGTTTGATATATTGAAACTTACACCACTTATGAGCACATTTATCCCCATAATTCACTTTGGTGGTTTTGAACATTTCATGAACTCATTTTCTTCCTTCTCGATTCTTATGAGTTATCGCTATTTTCAATGGAAGGTCACGAAATCTCAAAACGCAATGGCATAATAAAGTTTGATATATTGAAACTTACACCACTTATGAGCACATTTATCCCCATAATTCACTTTGGTGGTTTTGAACATTTCATGAACTCATTTCTTCATTCTCGATTCTTATGAGTTATCGCTATTTTCAATGGAAGGTCACGAAATCTCGAAACGCAATGGCATAATAAAGTTTGATATATTGAAACTTACACCACTTATGAGCACATTTATCCCCATAATTCACTTTGGTGGTTTTGAACATTTCATGAACTCATTTTCTTCCTTCTCGATTCTTATGAGTTATCGCTATTTTCAATGGAAGGTCACGAAATCTCAAAACGCAATGGCATAATAAAGTTTGATATATTGAAACTTACACCACTTATGAGCACATTTATCCCCATAATTCACTTTGGTGGTTTTGAACATTTCATGAACTCATTTTCTTCCTTCTCGATTCTTATGAGTTATCGCTATTTTCAATGGAAGGTCACGAAATCTCAAAACGCAATGGCATAATAAAGTTTGATATATTGAAACTTACACCACTTATGAGCACATTTATCCCCATAATTCACTTTGGTGGTTTTGAACATTTCATGAACTCATTTTCTTCCTTCTCGATTCTTATGAGTTATCGCTATTTTCAATGGAAGGTCACGAAATCTCAAAACACAATGGCATAATAAAGTTTGATATATTGAAACTTACACCACTTATGAGCACATTTATCCCCATAATTCACTTGGTGGTTTTGAACATTTCATGAACTCATTTCCTTCATTCTCGATTCTTATGAGTTATCGCTATTTTCAATGGAAGGTCACGAAATCTCGAAACGCAATGGCATAATAAAGTTTGATATATTGAAACTTACACCACTTATGAGCACATTTATCCCCATAATTCACTTTGGTGGTTTTGAACATTTCATGAACTCATTTCTTCCTTCTCGATTCTTATGAGTTATCGCTATTTTCAATGGAAGGTCACGAAATCTCAAAACGCAATGGCATAATAAAGTTTGATATATTGAAACTTACACCACTTATGAGCACATTTATCCCCATAATTCACTTTGGTGGTTTTGAACATTTCATGAACTCATTTCTTCCTTCTCGATTCTTATGAGTTATCGCTATTTTCAATGGAAGGTCACGAAATCTCAAAACGCAATGGCATAATAAAGTTTGATATATTGAAACTTACACCACTTATGAGCACATTTATCCCCATAATTCACTTTGGTGGTTTTGAACATTTCATGAACTCATTTTCTTCGTTCTCGATTCTTATGAGTTATCGCTATTTTCAATGGAAGGTCACGAAATCTCAAAACGCAATGGCATAATAAAGTTTGATATATTGAAACTTACACCACTTATGAGCACATTTATCCCCATAATTCACTTTGGTGGTTTTGAACATTTCATGAACTCATTTCCCTTTCGATTCTTATGAGTTATCGCTATTTTCAATGGAAGGTCACGAAATCTCAAAACGCAATGGCATAATAAAGTTTGATATATTGAAACTTACACCACTTATGAGCACATTTATCCCCATAATTCACTTTGGTGGTTTTGAACATTTCATGAACTCATTTTCTTCCTTCTCGATTCTTATGAGTTATCGCTATTTTCAATGGAAGGTCACGAAATCTCAAAACGCAATGGCATAATAAAGTTTGATATATTGAAACTTACACCACTTATGAGCACATTTATCCCCATAATTCACTTTGGTGGTTTTGAACATTTCATGAACTCATTTTCTTCGTTCTCGATTCTTATGAGTTATCGCTATTTTCAATGGAAGGTCACGAAATCTCAAAACGCAATGGCATAATAAAGTTTGATATATTGAAACTTACACCACTTATGAGCACATTTATCCCCATAATTCACTTTGGTGGTTTTGAACATTTCATGAACTCATTTTCTTCCTTCTCGATTCTTATGAGTTATCGCTATTTTCAATGGAAGGTCACGAAATCTCAAAACGCAATGGCATAATAAAGTTTGATATATTGAAACTTACACCACTTATGAGCACATTTATCCCCATAATTCACTTTGGTGGTTTTGAACATTTCATGAACTCATTTTCTTCCTTCTCGATTCTTATGAGTTATCGCTATTTTCAATGGAAGGTCACGAAATCTCAAAACGCAATGGCATAATAAAGTTTGATATATTGAAACTTACACCACTTATGAGCACATTTATCCCCATAATTCACTTTGGTGGTTTTGAACATTTCATGAACTCATTTTCTTCCTTCTCGATTCTTATGAGTTATCGCTATTTTCAATGGAAGGTCACGAAATCTCAAAACGCAATGGCATAATAAAGTTTGATATATTGAAACTTACACCACTTATGAGCACATTTATCCCCATAATTCACTTTGGTGGTTTTGAACATTTCATGAACTCATTTTCTTCTTCTCGATTCTTATGAGTTATCGCTATTTTCAATGGAAGGTCACGAAATCTCAAACGCAATGGCATAATAAAGTTTGATATATTGAAACTTACACCACTTATGAGCACATTTATCCCCATAATTCACTTTGGTGGTTTTGAACATTTCATGAACTCATTTTCCTCTTCTCGATTCTTATGAGTTATCGCTATTTTCAATGGAAGGTCACGAAATCTCAAAACAATGGCATAATAAAGTTTGATATATTGAAACTTACACCACTTATGAGCACATTTATCCCCATAATTCACTTTGGTGGTTTTGAACATTTCATGAACTCATTTCTTCCTTCTCGATTCTTATGAGTTATCGCTATTTTCAATGGAAGGTCACGAAATCTCAAAACGCAATGGCATAATAAAGTTTGATATATTGAAACTTACACCACTTATGAGCACATTTATCCCCATAATTCACTTTGGTGGTTTTGAACATTTCATGAACTCATTTTCTTCGTTCTCGATTCTTATGAGTTATCGCTATTTTCAATGGAAGGTCACGAAATCTCAAAACGCAATGGCATAATAAAGTTTGATATATTGAAACTTACACCACTTATGAGCACATTTATCCCCATAATTCACTTTGGTGGTTTTGAACATTTTATGAACTCATTTTCTTCTCGATTCTTATGAGTTATCGCTATTTTCAATGGAAGGTCACGAAATCTCAAAACACAATGGCATAATAAAGTTTGATATATTGAAACTTACACCACTTATGAGCACATTTATCCCCATAATTCACTTTGGTGGTTTTGAACATTTCATGAACTCATTTTCTTCATTTCGATTCTTATGAGTTATCGCTATTTTCAATGGAAGGTCACGAAATCTCAAACGCAATGGCATAATAAAGTTTGATATATTGAAACTTACACCACTTATGAGCACATTTATCCCCATAATTCACTTTGGTGGTTTTGAACATTTCATGAACTCATTTCCTTCCTTTTCGATTCTTATGAGTTATCGCTATTTTCAATGGAAGGTCACGAAATCTCAAAACGCAATGGCATAATAAAGTTTGATATATTGAAACTTACACCACTTATGAGCACATTTATCCCCATAATTCACTTTGGTGGTTTTGAACATTTCATGAACTCATTTTCTTCCTTCTCGATTCTTATGAGTTATCGCTATTTTCAATGGAAGGTCACGAAATCTCAAAACGCAATGGCATAATAAAGTTTGATATATTGAAACTTACACTTATGAGCACATTTATCCCCATAATTCACTTTGGTGGTTTTGAACATTTCATGAACTCATTTTCTTCTTTCGATTCTTATGAGTTATCGCTATTTTCAATGGAAGGTCACGAAATCTCAAAACACAATGGCATAATAAAGTTTGATATATTGAAACTTACACCACTTATGAGCACATTTATCCCCATAATTCACTTTGGTGGTTTTGAACATTTCATGAACTCATTTTCTTCATTCTCGATTCTTATGAGTTATCGCTATTTTCAATGGAAGGTCACGAAATCTCAAACGCAATGGCATAATAAAGTTTGATATATTGAAACTTACACCACTTATGAGCACATTTATCCCCATAATTCACTTTGGTGGTTTTGAACATTTCATGAACTCATTTTCTTCCTTCTCGATTCTTATGAGTTATCGCTATTTTCAATGGAAGGTCACGAAATCTCAAAACGCAATGGCATAATAAAGTTTGATATATTGAAACTTACACCACTTATGAGCACATTTATCCCCATAATTCACTTTGGTGGTTTTGAACATTTCATGAACTCATTTTCTTCGTTCTCGATTCTTATGAGTTATCGCTATTTTCAATGGAAGGTCACGAAATCTCAAAACGCAATGGCATAATAAAGTTTGATATATTGAAACTTACACCACTTATGAGCACATTTATCCCCATAATTCACTTTGGTGGTTTTGAACATTTCATGAACTCATTTTCTTCCTTCTCGATTCTTATGAGTTATCGCTATTTTCAATGGAAGGTCACGAAATCTCGAAACAATGGCATAATAAAGTTTGATATATTGAAACTTACACCACTTATGAGCACATTTATCCCCATAATTCACTTTGGTGGTTTTGAACATTTCATGAACTCATTTTCTTCCTTCTCGATTCTTATGAGTTATCGCTATTTTCAATGGAAGGTCACGAAATCTCAAAACGCAATGGCATAATAAAGTTTGATATATTGAAACTTACACCACTTATGAGCACATTTATCCCCATAATTCACTTTGGTGGTTTTGAACATTTCATGAACTCATTTTCTTCCTCTCGATTCTTATGAGTTATCGCTATTTTCAATGGAAGGTCACGAAATCTCAAAAGCAATGGCATAATAAAGTTTGATATATTGAAACTTACACCACTTATGAGCACATTTATCCCCATAATTCACTTTGGTGGTTTTGAACATTTCATGAACTCATTTTCTTCTTCTCGATTCTTATGAGTTATCGCTATTTTCAATGGAAGGTCACGAAATCTCAAAACAAATGGCATAATAAAGTTTGATATATTGAAACTTACACCACTTATGAGCACATTTATCCCCATAATTCACTTTGGTGGTTTTGAACATTTCATGAACTCATTTTCTTCCTTCTCGATTCTTATGAGTTATCGCTATTTTCAATGGAAGGTCACGAAATCTCAAAACGCAATGGCATAATAAAGTTTGATATATTGAAACTTACACCACTTATGAGCACATTTATCCCCATAATTCACTTTGGTGGTTTTGAACATTTCATGAACTCATTTCTTCCTTTCGATTCTTATGAGTTATCGCTATTTTCAATGGAAGGTCACGAAATCTCAAAACGCAATGGCATAATAAAGTTTGATATATTGAAACTTACACCACTTATGAGCACATTTATCCCCATAATTCACTTTGGTGGTTTTGAACATTTCATGAACTCATTTTCTTCGTTCTCGATTCTTATGAGTTATCGCTATTTTCAATGGAAGGTCACGAAATCTCAAAACGCAATGGCATAATAAAGTTTGATATATTGAAACTTACACCACTTATGAGCACATTTATCCCCATAATTCACTTTGGTGGTTTTGAACATTTCATGAACTCATTTTCTTCCTTCTCGATTCTTATGAGTTATCGCTATTTTCAATGGAAGGTCACGAAATCTCAAAACAATGGCATAATAAAGTTTGATATATTGAAACTTACACCACTTATGAGCACATTTATCCCCATAATTCACTTTGGTGGTTTTGAACATTTCATGAACTCATTTTCTTCCATCTCGATTCTTATGAGTTATCGCTATTTTCAATGGAATGTCACGAAATCTCAAACGCAATGGCATAATAAAGTTTGATATATTGAAACTTACACCACTTATGAGCACATTTATCCCCATAATTCACTTTGGTGGTTTTGAACATTTCATGAACTCATTTCTTCCTTCTCGATTCTTATGAGTTATCGCTATTTTCAATGGAAGGTCACGAAATCTCGAAACGCAATGGCATAATAAAGTTTGATATATTGAAACTTACACCACTTATGAGCACATTTATCCCCATAATTCACTTTGGTGGTTTTGAACATTTCATATCTTCATTCTCGATTCTTATGAGTTATCGCTATTTTCAATGGAAGGTCACGAAATCTCAAAACGCAATGGCATAATAAAGTTTGATATATTGAAACTTACACCACTTATGAGCACATTTATCCCCATAATTCACTTTGGTGGTTTTGAACATTTCATGAACTCATTTCCTTCCTTCTCGATTCTTATGAGTTATCGCTATTTTCAATGGAAGGTCACGAAATCTCAAACGCAATGGCATAATAAAGTTTGATATATTGAAACTTACACCTCTTATGAGCACATTTATCCCCATAATTCACTTTGGTGGTTTTGAACATTTCATGAACTCATTTTCTTCGTTCTCGATTCTTATGAGTTATCGCTATTTTCAATGGAAGGTCACGAAATCTCAAAACGCAATGGCATAATAAAGTTTGATATATTGAAACTTACACCACTTATGAGCACATTTATCCCCATAATTCACTTTGGTGGTTTTGAACATTTCATGAACTCATTTTCTTCATTCTCGATTCTTATGAGTTATCGCTATTTTCAATGGAAGGTCACGAAATCTCGAAACGCAATGGCATAATAAAGTTTGATATATTGAAACTTACACCACTTATGAGCACATTTATCCCCATAATTCACTTTGGTGGTTTTGAACATTTCATGAACTCATTTTCTTCGTTCTCGATTCTTATGAGTTATCGCTATTTTCAATGGAAGGTCACGAAATCTCAAAACACAATGGCATAATAAAGTTTGATATATTGAAACTTACACCACTTATGAGCACATTTATCCCCATAATTCACTTTGGTGGTTTTGAACATTTCATGAACTCATTTTCCTCATTTCGATTCTTATGAGTTATCGCTATTTTCAATGGAAGGTCACGAAATCTCAAAACGCAATGGCATAATAAAGTTTGATATATTGAAACTTACACCACTTATGAGCACATTTATCCCCATAATTCACTTTGGTGGTTTTGAACATTTCATGAACTCATTTCTTCCTTTTCGATTCTTATGAGTTATCGCTATTTTCAATGGAAGGTCACGAAATCTCAAAACGCAATGGCATAATAAAGTTTGATATATTGAAACTTACACCACTTATGAGCACATTTATCCCCATAATTCACTTTGGTGGTTTTGAACATTTCATGAACTCATTTTCTTCGTTCTCGATTCTTATGAGTTATCGCTATTTTCAATGGAAGGTCACGAAATCTCAAAACGCAATGGCATAATAAAGTTTGATATATTGAAACTTACACCTCTTATGAGCACATTTATCCCCATAATTCACTTTGGTGGTTTTGAACATTTCATGAACTCATTTTCTTCGTTCTCGATTCTTATGAGTTATCGCTATTTTCAATGGAAGGTCACGAAATCTCAAAACACAATGGCATAATAAAGTTTGATATATTGAAACTTACACCACTTATGAGCACATTTATCCCCATAATTCACTTTGGTGGTTTTGAACATTTCATGAACTCATTTTCTTCATTTCGATTCTTATGAGTTATCGCTATTTTCAATGGAAGGTCACGAAATCTCGAAACGCAATGGCATAATAAAGTTTGATATATTGAAACTTACACCACTTATGAGCACATTTATCCCCATAATTCACTTTGGTGGTTTTGAACATTTCATGAACTCATTTCTTCCTTCTCGATTCTTATGAGTTATCGCTATTTTCAATGGAAGGTCACGAAATCTCGAAACGCAATGGCATAATAAAGTTTGATATATTGAAACTTACACCACTTATGAGCACATTTATCCCCATAATTCACTTTGGTGGTTTTGAACATTTCATGAACTCATTTTCTTCCTTCTCGATTCTTATGAGTTATCGCTATTTTCAATGGAAGGTCACGAAATCTCGAAACGCAATGGCATAATAAAGTTTGATATATTGAAACTTACACCACTTATGAGCACATTTATCCCCATAATTCACTTTGGTGGTTTTGAACATTTCATGAACTCATTTTCTTCCTTCTCGATTCTTATGAGTTATCGCTATTTTCAATGGAAGGTCACGAAATCTCAAACACAATGGCATAATAAAGTTTGATATATTGAAACTTACACCACTTATGAGCACATTTATCCCCATAATTCACTTTGGTGGTTTTGAACATTTCATGAACTCATTTCCTTCATTCTCGATTCTTATGAGTTATCGCTATTTTCAATGGAAGGTCACGAAATCTCAAAACGCAATGGCATAATAAAGTTTGATATATTGAAACTTACACCACTTATGAGCACATTTATCCCCATAATTCACTTTGGTGGTTTTGAACATTTCATGAACTCATTTTCTTCTTCTCGATTCTTATGAGTTATCGCTATTTTCAATGGAAGGTCACGAAATCTCAAAACGCAATGGCATAATAAAGTTTGATATATTGAAACTTACACCACTTATGAGCACATTTATCCCCATAATTCACTTTGGTGGTTTTGAACATTTCATGAACTCATTTTCTTCGTTCTCGATTCTTATGAGTTATCGCTATTTTCAATGGAAGGTCACGAAATCTCAAAACGCAATGGCATAATAAAGTTTGATATATTGAAACTTACACCACTTATGAGCACATTTATCCCCATAATTCACTTTGGTGGTTTTGAACATTTCATGAACTCATTTTCTTCGTTCTCGATTCTTATGAGTTATCGCTATTTTCAATGGAAGGTCACGAAATCTCAAACGCAATGGCATAATAAAGTTTGATATATTGAAACTTACACCACTTATGAGCACATTTATCCCCATAATTCACTTTGGTGGTTTTGAACATTTCATGAACTCATTTCTTCCTTCTCGATTCTTATGAGTTATCGCTATTTTCAATGGAAGGTCACGAAATCTCAAAACGCAATGGCATAATAAAGTTTGATATATTGAAACTTACACCACTTATGAGCACATTTATCCCCATAATTCACTTTGGTGGTTTTGAACATTTCATGAACTCATTTCTTCCTTCTCGATTCTTATGAGTTATCGCTATTTTCAATGGAAGGTCACGAAATCTCAAAACGCAATGGCATAATAAAGTTTGATATATTGAAACTTACACCTCTTATGAGCACATTTATCCCCATAATTCACTTTGGTGGTTTTGAACATTTCATGAACTCATTTTCTTCGTTCTCGATTCTTATGAGTTATCGCTATTTTCAATGGAAGGTCACGAAATCTCAAAACGCAATGGCATAATAAAGTTTGATATATTGAAACTTACACCACTTATGAGCACATTTATCCCCATAATTCACTTTGGTGGTTTTGAACATTTCATGAACTCATTTCTTCTTCTCGATTCTTATGAGTTATCGCTATTTTCAATGGAAGGTCACGAAATCTCAAAACGCAATGGCATAATAAAGTTTGATATATTGAAACTTACACCACTTATGAGCACATTTATCCCCATAATTCACTTTGGTGGTTTTGAACATTTCATGAACTCATTTTCTTCCTTCTCGATTCTTATGAGTTATCGCTATTTTCAATGGAAGGTCACGAAATCTCAAAACGCAATGGCATAATAAAGTTTGATATATTGAAACTTACACCACTTATGAGCACATTTATCCCCATAATTCACTGGTGGTTTTGAACATTTCATGAACTCATTTTCTTCGTTCTCGATTCTTATGAGTTATCGCTATTTTCAATGGAAGGTCACGAAATCTCAAAACGCAATGGCATAATAAAGTTTGATATATTGAAACTTACACCACTTATGAGCACATTTATCCCCATAATTCACTTTGGTGGTTTTGAACATTTCATGAACTCATTTTCTTCGTTCTCGATTCTTATGAGTTATCGCTATTTTCAATGGAAGGTCACGAAATCTCAAAACAATGGCATAATAAAGTTTGATATATTGAAACTTACACCACTTATGAGCACATTTATCCCCATAATTCACTTTGGTGGTTTTGAACATTTCATGAACTCATTTTCTTCCATCTCGATTCTTATGAGTTATCGCTATTTTCAATGGAAGGTCACGAAATCTCGAAACGCAATGGCATAATAAAGTTTGATATATTGAAACTTACACCACTTATGAGCACATTTATCCCCATAATTCACTTTGGTGGTTTTGAACATTTCATGAACTCATTTCTTCCTTCTCGATTCTTATGAGTTATCGCTATTTTCAATGGAAGGTCACGAAATCTCAAAACGCAATGGCATAATAAAGTTTGATATATTGAAACTTACACCACTTATGAGCACATTTATCCCCATAATTCACTTTGGTGGTTTTGAACATTTCATGAACTCATTTTCTTCGTTCTCGATTCTTATGAGTTATCGCTATTTTCAATGGAAGGTCACGAAATCTCAAAACGCAATGGCATAATAAAGTTTGATATATTGAAACTTACACCACTTATGAGCACATTTATCCCCATAATTCACTTTGGTGGTTTTGAACATTTCATGAACTCATTTTCTTCGTTCTCGATTCTTATGAGTTATCGCTATTTTCAATGGAAGGTCACGAAATCTCAAAACGCAATGGCATAATAAAGTTTGATATATTGAAACTTACACCACTTATGAGCACATTTATCCCCATAATTCACTTTGGTGGTTTTGAACATTTCATGAACTCATTTTCTTCCTTCTCGATTCTTATGAGTTATCGCTATTTTCAATGGAAGGTCACGAAATCTCAAAAGCAATGGCATAATAAAGTTTGATATATTGAAACTTACACCACTTATGAGCACATTTATCCCCATAATTCACTTTGGTGGTTTTGAACATTTCATGAACTCATTTTCTTCCTTCTCGATTCTTATGAGTTATCGCTATTTTCAATGGAAGGTCACGAAATCTCAAAACGCAATGGCATAATAAAGTTTGATATATTGAAACTTACACCACTTATGAGCACATTTATCCCCATAATTCACTTTGGTGGTTTTGAACATTTCATGAACTCATTTTCTTCATTCTCGATTCTTATGAGTTATCGCTATTTTCAATGGAAGGTCACGAAATCTCAAAACGCAATGGCATAATAAAGTTTGATATATTGAAACTTACACCTCTTATGAGCACATTTATCCCCATAATTCACTTTGGTGGTTTTGAACATTTCATGAACTCATTTTCTTCTTCTCGATTCTTATGAGTTATCGCTATTTTCAATGGAAGGTCACGAAATCTCAAAACGCAATGGCATAATAAAGTTTGATATATTGAAACTTACACCACTTATGAGCACATTTATCCCCATAATTCACTTTGGTGGTTTTGAACATTTCATGAACTCATTTTCTTCCTTCTCGATTCTTATGAGTTATCGCTATTTTCAATGGAAGGTCACGAAATCTCAAAACGCAATGGCATAATAAAGTTTGATATATTGAAACTTACACCACTTATGAGCACATTTATCCCCATAATTCACTTTGGTGGTTTTGAACATTTCATGAACTCATTTTCTTCCTTCTCGATTCTTATGAGTTATCGCTATTTTCAATGGAAGGTCACGAAATCTCAAAACGCAATGGCATAATAAAGTTTGATATATTGAAACTTACACCACTTATGAGCACATTTATCCCCATAATTCACTTTGGTGGTTTTGAACATTTCATGAACTCATTTTCTTCGTTCTCGATTCTTATGAGTTATCGCTATTTTCAATGGAAGGTCACGAAATCTCAAAACGCAATGGCATAATAAAGTTTGATATATTGAAACTTACACCACTTATGAGCACATTTATCCCCATAATTCACTTTGGTGGTTTTGAACATTTCATGAACTCATTTTCTTCCTTCTCGATTCTTATGAGTTATCGCTATTTTCAATGGAAGGTCACGAAATCTCAAACGCAATGGCATAATAAAGTTTGATATATTGAAACTTACACCACTTATGAGCACATTTATCCCCATAATTCACTTTGGTGGTTTTGAACATTTCATGAACTCATTTTCTTCCTTCTCGATTCTTATGAGTTATCGCTATTTTCAATGGAAGGTCACGAAATCTCAAACAATGGCATAATAAAGTTTGATATATTGAAACTTACACCACTTATGAGCACATTTATCCCCATAATTCACTTTGGTGGTTTTGAACATTTCATGAACTCATTTTCTTCATTTCGATTCTTATGAGTTATCGCTATTTTCAATGGAAGGTCACGAAATCTCAAAACGCAATGGCATAATAAAGTTTGATATATTGAAACTTACACCTCTTATGAGCACATTTATCCCCATAATTCACTTTGGTGGTTTTGAACATTTCATGAACTCATTTTCTTCCTTCTCGATTCTTATGAGTTATCGCTATTTTCAATGGAAGGTCACGAAATCTCAAAACGCAATGGCATAATAAAGTTTGATATATTGAAACTTACACCACTTATGAGCACATTTATCCCCATAATTCACTTTGGTGGTTTTGAACATTTCATGAACTCATTTTCTTCCTTCTCGATTCTTATGAGTTATCGCTATTTTCAATGGAAGGTCACGAAATCTCAAACGCAATGGCATAATAAAGTTTGATATATTGAAACTTACACCACTTATGAGCACATTTATCCCCATAATTCACTTTGGTGGTTTTGAACATTTCATGAACTCATTTTCTTCCTTCTCGATTCTTATGAGTTATCGCTATTTTCAATGGAAGGTCACGAAATCTCAAACGCAATGGCATAATAAAGTTTGATATATTGAAACTTACACCACTTATGAGCACATTTATCCCCATAATTCACTTTGGTGGTTTTGAACATTTCATGAACTCATTTTCTTCATTTCGATTCTTATGAGTTATCGCTATTTTCAATGGAAGGTCACGAAATCTCAAAACGCAATGGCATAATAAAGTTTGATATATTGAAACTTACACCACTTATGAGCACATTTATCCCCATAATTCACTTTGGTGGTTTTGAACATTTCATGAACTCATTTTCCTTTCGATTCTTATGAGTTATCGCTATTTTCAATGGAAGGTCACGAAATCTCAAAACGCAATGGCATAATAAAGTTTGATATATTGAAACTTACACCACTTATGAGCACATTTATCCCCATAATTCACTTTGGTGGTTTTGAACATTTCATGAACTCATTTTCTTCTTCTCGATTCTTATGAGTTATCGCTATTTTCAATGGAAGGTCACGAAATCTCAAAACGCAATGGCATAATAAAGTTTGATATATTGAAACTTACACCACTTATGAGCACATTTATCCCCATAATTCACTTTGGTGGTTTTGAACATTTCATGAACTCATTTTCTTCGTTCTCGATTCTTATGAGTTATCGCTATTTTCAATGGAAGGTCACGAAATCTCAAAACACAATGGCATAATAAAGTTTGATATATTGAAACTTACACCACTTATGAGCACATTTATCCCCATAATTCACTTTGGTGGTTTTGAACATTTCATGAACTCATTTTCTTCCATCTCGATTCTTATGAGTTATCGCTATTTTCAATGGAAGGTCACGAAATCTCGAAACGCAATGGCATAATAAAGTTTGATATATTGAAACTTACACCACTTATGAGCACATTTATCCCCATAATTCACTTTGGTGGTTTTGAACATTTCATGAACTCATTTCTTCCTTCTCGATTCTTATGAGTTATCGCTATTTTCAATGGAATGTCACGAAATCTCGAAACGTAATGGCATAATAAAGTTTGATATATTGAAACTTACACCACTTATGAGCACATTTATCCCCATAATTCACTTTGGTGGTTTTCAAAGTTTGATATCTTCATTCTCGATTCTTATGAGTTATCGCTATTTTCAATGGAAGGTCACGAAATCTCGAAACGCAATGGCATAATAAAGTTTGATATATTGAAACTTACACCACTTATGAGCACATTTATCCCCATAATTCACTTTGGTGGTTTTGAACATTTCATGAACTCATTTCCTTCCTTCTCGATTCTTATGAGTTATCGCTATTTTCAATGGAAGGTCACGAAATCTCGAAACGCAATGGCATAATAAAGTTTGATATATTGAAACTTACACCTCTTATGAGCACATTTATCCCCATAATTCACTTTGGTGGTTTTGAACATTTCATGAACTCATTTTCTTCGTTCTCGATTCTTATGAGTTATCGCTATTTTCAATGGAAGGTCACGAAATCTCAAAACACAATGGCATAATAAAGTTTGATATATTGAAACTTACACCACTTATGAGCACATTTATCCCCATAATTCACTTTGGTGGTTTTGAACATTTCATGAACTCATTTTCTTCATTCTCGATTCTTATGAGTTATCGCTATTTTCAATGGAAGGTCACGAAATCTCGAAACGCAATGGCATAATAAAGTTTGATATATTGAAACTTACACCACTTATGAGCACATTTATCCCCATAATTCACTTTGGTGGTTTTGAACATTTCATGAACTCATTTTCTTCCTTCTCGATTCTTATGAGTTATCGCTATTTTCAATGGAAGGTCACGAAATCTCAAAACGCAATGGCATAATAAAGTTTGATATATTGAAACTTACACCACTTATGAGCACATTTATCCCCATAATTCACTTTGGTGGTTTTGAACATTTCATGAACTCATTTTCCTCATTTCGATTCTTATGAGTTATCGCTATTTTCAATGGAAGGTCACGAAATCTCAAAACGCAATGGCATAATAAAGTTTGATATATTGAAACTTACACCACTTATGAGCACATTTATCCCCATAATTCACTTTGGTGGTTTTGAACATTTCATGAACTCATTTTCTTCCTTCTCGATTCTTATGAGTTATCGCTATTTTCAATGGAAGGTCACGAAATCTCAAAACGCAATGGCATAATAAAGTTTGATATATTGAAACTTACACCACTTATGAGCACATTTATCCCCATAATTCACTTTGGTGGTTTTGAACATTTCATGAACTCATTTTCTTCGTTCTCGATTCTTATGAGTTATCGCTATTTTCAATGGAAGGTCACGAAATCTCAAAACGCAATGGCATAATAAAGTTTGATATATTGAAACTTACACCTCTTATGAGCACATTTATCCCCATAATTCACTTTGGTGGTTTTGAACATTTCATGAACTCATTTTCTTCGTTCTCGATTCTTATGAGTTATCGCTATTTTCAATGGAAGGTCACGAAATCTCAAAACACAATGGCATAATAAAGTTTGATATATTGAAACTTACACCACTTATGAGCACATTTATCCCCATAATTCACTTTGGTGGTTTTGAACATTTCATGAACTCATTTTCTTCATTTCGATTCTTATGAGTTATCGCTATTTTCAATGGAAGGTCACGAAATCTCGAAACGCAATGGCATAATAAAGTTTGATATATTGAAACTTACACCACTTATGAGCACATTTATCCCCATAATTCACTTTGGTGGTTTTGAACATTTCATGAACTCATTTCTTCCTTCTCGATTCTTATGAGTTATCGCTATTTTCAATGGAAGGTCACGAAATCTCAAAACGCAATGGCATAATAAAGTTTGATATATTGAAACTTACACCACTTATGAGCACATTTATCCCCATAATTCACTTTGGTGGTTTTGAACATTTCATGAACTCATTTTCTTCCTTCTCGATTCTTATGAGTTATCGCTATTTTCAATGGAAGGTCACGAAATCTCGAAACGCAATGGCATAATAAAGTTTGATATATTGAAACTTACACCACTTATGAGCACATTTATCCCCATAATTCACTTTGGTGGTTTTGAACATTTCATGAACTCATTTCTTCCTTCTCGATTCTTATGAGTTATCGCTATTTTCAATGGAAGGTCACGAAATCTCAAAACGCAATGGCATAATAAAGTTTGATATATTGAAACTTACACCACTTATGAGCACATTTATCCCCATAATTCACTTTGGTGGTTTTGAACATTTCATGAACTCATTTTCTTCATTCTCGATTCTTATGAGTTATCGCTATTTTCAATGGAAGGTCACGAAATCTCAAAACGCAATGGCATAATAAAGTTTGATATATTGAAACTTACACCACTTATGAGCACATTTATCCCCATAATTCACTTTGGTGGTTTTGAACATTTCATGAACTCATTTTCTTCTTCTCGATTCTTATGAGTTATCGCTATTTTCAATGGAAGGTCACGAAATCTCAAAACGCAATGGCATAATAAAGTTTGATATATTGAAACTTACACCACTTATGAGCACATTTATCCCCATAATTCACTTTGGTGGTTTTGAACATTTCATGAACTCATTTTCTTCCTTCTCGATTCTTATGAGTTATCGCTATTTTCAATGGAAGGTCACGAAATCTCAAAACGCAATGGCATAATAAAGTTTGATATATTGAAACTTACACCACTTATGAGCACATTTATCCCCATAATTCACTTTGGTGGTTTTGAACATTTCATGAACTCATTTTCTTCTTCTCGATTCTTATGAGTTATCGCTATTTTCAATGGAAGGTCACGAAATCTCGAAACGCAATGGCATAATAAAGTTTGATATATTGAAACTTACACCACTTATGAGCACATTTATCCCCATAATTCACTTTGGTGGTTTTGAACATTTCATGAACTCATTTTCTTCCTTCTCGATTCTTATGAGTTATCGCTATTTTCAATGGAAGGTCACGAAATCTCAAAACGCAATGGCATAATAAAGTTTGATATATTGAAACTTACACCACTTATGAGCACATTTATCCCCATAATTCACTTTGGTGGTTTTGAACATTTCATGAACTCATTTTCTTCCATCTCGATTCTTATGAGTTATCGCTATTTTCAATGGAAGGTCACGAAATCTCGAAACGCAATGGCATAATAAAGTTTGATATATTGAAACTTACACCACTTATGAGCACATTTATCCCCATAATTCACTTTGGTGGTTTTGAACATTTCATGAACTCATTTTCTTCGTTCTCGATTCTTATGAGTTATCGCTATTTTCAATGGAAGGTCACGAAATCTCAAAACGCAATGGCATAATAAAGTTTGATATATTGAAACTTACACCACTTATGAGCACATTTATCCCCATAATTCACTTTGGTGGTTTTGAACATTTCATGAACTCATTTTCTTCTTCTCGATTCTTATGAGTTATCGCTATTTTCAATGGAAGGTCACGAAATCTCAAAAGCAATGGCATAATAAAGTTTGATATATTGAAACTTACACCACTTATGAGCACATTTATCCCCATAATTCACTTTGGTGGTTTTGAACATTTCATGAACTCATTTCTTCCTTTCGATTCTTATGAGTTATCGCTATTTTCAATGGAAGGTCACGAAATCTCAAAACGCAATGGCATAATAAAGTTTGATATATTGAAACTTACACCACTTATGAGCACATTTATCCCCATAATTCACTTTGGTGGTTTTGAACATTTCATGAACTCATTTTCTTCGTTCTCGATTCTTATGAGTTATCGCTATTTTCAATGGAAGGTCACGAAATCTCAAAACGCAATGGCATAATAAAGTTTGATATATTGAAACTTACACCACTTATGAGCACATTTATCCCCATAATTCACTTTGGTGGTTTTGAACATTTCATGAACTCATTTTCTTCTTCTCGATTCTTATGAGTTATCGCTATTTTCAATGGAAGGTCACGAAATCTCAAAACGCAATGGCATAATAAAGTTTGATATATTGAAACTTACACCACTTATGAGCACATTTATCCCCATAATTCACTTTGGTGGTTTTGAACATTTCATGAACTCATTTTCTTCCATCTCGATTCTTATGAGTTATCGCTATTTTCAATGGAAGGTCACGAAATCTCAAACGCAATGGCATAATAAAGTTTGATATATTGAAACTTACACCACTTATGAGCACATTTATCCCCATAATTCACTTTGGTGGTTTTGAACATTTCATGAACTCATTTTCTTCCTTCTCGATTCTTATGAGTTATCGCTATTTTCAATGGAAGGTCACGAAATCTCAAAACGCAATGGCATAATAAAGTTTGATATATTGAAACTTACACCACTTATGAGCACATTTATCCCCATAATTCACTTTGGTGGTTTTGAACATTTCATGAACTCATTTTCTTCTTCTCGATTCTTATGAGTTATCGCTATTTTCAATGGAAGGTCACGAAATCTCAAAACGCAATGGCATAATAAAGTTTGATATATTGAAACTTACACCACTTATGAGCACATTTATCCCCATAATTCACTTTGGTGGTTTTGAACATTTCATGAACTCATTTTCTTCGTTCTCGATTCTTATGAGTTATCGCTATTTTCAATGGAAGGTCACGAAATCTCAAAAACAATGGCATAATAAAGTTTGATATATTGAAACTTACACCACTTATGAGCACATTTATCCCCATAATTCACTTTGGTGGTTTTGAACATTTCATGAACTCATTTTCTTCATTTCGATTCTTATGAGTTATCGCTATTTTCAATGGAAGGTCACGAAATCTCAAAACAATGGCATAATAAAGTTTGATATATTGAAACTTACACCACTTATGAGCACATTTATCCCCATAATTCACTTTGGTGGTTTTGAACATTTCATGAACTCATTTCTTCCTTCTCGATTCTTATGAGTTATCGCTATTTTCAATGGAAGGTCACGAAATCTCAAAACGCAATGGCATAATAAAGTTTGATATATTGAAACTTACACCACTTATGAGCACATTTATCCCCATAATTCACTTTGGTGGTTTTGAACATTTCATGAACTCATTTTCTTCGTTCTCGATTCTTATGAGTTATCGCTATTTTCAATGGAAGGTCACGAAATCTCAAAACGCAATGGCATAATAAAGTTTGATATATTGAAACTTACACCACTTATGAGCACATTTATCCCCATAATTCACTTTGGTGGTTTTGAACATTTCATGAACTCATTTTCTTCGTTCTCGATTCTTATGAGTTATCGCTATTTTCAATGGAAGGTCACGAAATCTCAAAACACAATGGCATAATAAAGTTTGATATATTGAAACTTACACCACTTATGAGCACATTTATCCCCATAATTCACTTTGGTGGTTTTGAACATTTCATGAACTCATTTTCTTCCTTCTCGATTCTTATGAGTTATCGCTATTTTCAATGGAAGGTCACGAAATCTCGAAACGCAATGGCATAATAAAGTTTGATATATTGAAACTTACACCACTTATGAGCACATTTATCCCCATAATTCACTTTGGTGGTTTTGAACATTTCATGAACTCATTTCTTCCTTCTCGATTCTTATGAGTTATCGCTATTTTCAATGGAAGGTCACGAAATCTCAAAACGCAATGGCATAATAAAGTTTGATATATTGAAACTTACACCACTTATGAGCACATTTATCCCCATAATTCACTTTGGTGGTTTTGAACATTTCATGAACTCATTTTCTTCTTCTCGATTCTTATGAGTTATCGCTATTTTCAATGGAAGGTCACGAAATCTCAAAACGCAATGGCATAATAAAGTTTGATATATTGAAACTTACACCACTTATGAGCACATTTATCCCCATAATTCACTTTGGTGGTTTTGAACATTTCATGAACTCATTTTCTTCGTTCTCGATTCTTATGAGTTATCGCTATTTTCAATGGAAGGTCACGAAATCTCAAAACGCAATGGCATAATAAAGTTTGATATATTGAAACTTACACCACTTATGAGCACATTTATCCCCATAATTCACTTTGGTGGTTTTGAACATTTCATGAACTCATTTTCTTCATTCTCGATTCTTATGAGTTATCGCTATTTTCAATGGAAGGTCACGAAATCTCAAACGCAATGGCATAATAAAGTTTGATATATTGAAACTTACACCACTTATGAGCACATTTATCCCCATAATTCACTTTGGTGGTTTTGAACATTTCATGAACTCATTTTCTTCCTTCTCGATTCTTATGAGTTATCGCTATTTTCAATGGAAGGTCACGAAATCTCAAAACGCAATGGCATAATAAAGTTTGATATATTGAAACTTACACCACTTATGAGCACATTTATCCCCATAATTCACTTTGGTGGTTTTGAACATTTCATGAACTCATTTTCTTCCTTCTCGATTCTTATGAGTTATCGCTATTTTCAATGGAAGGTCACGAAATCTCAAACGCAATGGCATAATAAAGTTTGATATATTGAAACTTACACCACTTATGAGCACATTTATCCCCATAATTCACTTTGGTGGTTTTGAACATTTCATGAACTCATTTTCTTCCTTCTCGATTCTTATGAGTTATCGCTATTTTCAATGGAAGGTCACGAAATCTCAAAACGCAATGGCATAATAAAGTTTGATATATTGAAACTTACACCACTTATGAGCACATTTATCCCCATAATTCACTTTGGTGGTTTTGAACATTTCATGAACTCATTTCTTCCTTCTCGATTCTTATGAGTTATCGCTATTTTCAATGGAAGGTCACGAAATCTCAAAACGCAATGGCATAATAAAGTTTGATATATTGAAACTTACACCACTTATGAGCACATTTATCCCCATAATTCACTTTGGTGGTTTTGAACATTTCATGAACTCATTTTCTTCTTCTCGATTCTTATGAGTTATCGCTATTTTCAATGGAAGGTCACGAAATCTCAAAACGCAATGGCATAATAAAGTTTGATATATTGAAACTTACACCACTTATGAGCACATTTATCCCCATAATTCACTTTGGTGGTTTTGAACATTTCATGAACTCATTTTCTTCGTTCTCGATTCTTATGAGTTATCGCTATTTTCAATGGAAGGTCACGAAATCTCAAAACGCAATGGCATAATAAAGTTTGATATATTGAAACTTACACCACTTATGAGCACATTTATCCCCATAATTCACTTTGGTGGTTTTGAACATTTCATGAACTCATTTTCTTCCATCTCGATTCTTATGAGTTATCGCTATTTTCAATGGAAGGTCACGAAATCTCGAAACGCAATGGCATAATAAAGTTTGATATATTGAAACTTACACCACTTATGAGCACATTTATCCCCATAATTCACTTTGGTGGTTTTGAACATTTCATGAACTCATTTTCTTCCTTCTCGATTCTTATGAGTTATCGCTATTTTCAATGGAATGTCACGAAATCTCAAAACGCAATGGCATAATAAAGTTTGATATATTGAAACTTACACCACTTATGAGCACATTTATCCCCATAATTCACTTTGGTGGTTTTGAACATTTCATGAACTCATTTCTTCTTTCGATTCTTATGAGTTATCGCTATTTTCAATGGAAGGTCACGAAATCTCAAAACGCAATGGCATAATAAAGTTTGATATATTGAAACTTACACCACTTATGAGCACATTTATCCCCATAATTCACTTTGGTGGTTTTGAACATTTCATGAACTCATTTTCTTCCTTCTCGATTCTTATGAGTTATCGCTATTTTCAATGGAAGGTCACGAAATCTCAAAACGCAATGGCATAATAAAGTTTGATATATTGAAACTTACACCACTTATGAGCACATTTATCCCCATAATTCACTTTGGTGGTTTTGAACATTTCATGAACTCATTTTCTTCGTTCTCGATTCTTATGAGTTATCGCTATTTTCAATGGAAGGTCACGAAATCTCAAAACAATGGCATAATAAAGTTTGATATATTGAAACTTACACCACTTATGAGCACATTTATCCCCATAATTCACTTTGGTGGTTTTGAACATTTCATGAACTCATTTTCTTTTCTCGATTCTTATGAGTTATCGCTATTTTCAATGGAAGGTCACGAAATCTCAAAACGCAATGGCATAATAAAGTTTGATATATTGAAACTTACACCACTTATGAGCACATTTATCCCCATAATTCACTTTGGTGGTTTTGAACATTTCATGAACTCATTTTCTTCTTCTCGATTCTTATGAGTTATCGCTATTTTCAATGGAAGGTCACGAAATCTCAAAACGCAATGGCATAATAAAGTTTGATATATTGAAACTTACACCACTTATGAGCACATTTATCCCCATAATTCACTTTGGTGGTTTTGAACATTTCATGAACTCATTTTCTTCCTTCTCGATTCTTATGAGTTATCGCTATTTTCAATGGAAGGTCACGAAATCTCAAAACGCAATGGCATAATAAAGTTTGATATATTGAAACTTACACCACTTATGAGCACATTTATCCCCATAATTCACTTTGGTGGTTTTGAACATTTCATGAACTCATTTTCTTCTTCTCGATTCTTATGAGTTATCGCTATTTTCAATGGAAGGTCACGAAATCTCAAACGCAATGGCATAATAAAGTTTGATATATTGAAACTTACACCACTTATGAGCACATTTATCCCCATAATTCACTTTGGTGGTTTTGAACATTTCATGAACTCATTTCTTCCTTCTCGATTCTTATGAGTTATCGCTATTTTCAATGGAAGGTCACGAAATCTCAAAACGCAATGGCATAATAAAGTTTGATATATTGAAACTTACACCACTTATGAGCACATTTATCCCCATAATTCACTTTGGTGGTTTTGAACATTTCATGAACTCATTTTCTTCTTCTCGATTCTTATGAGTTATCGCTATTTTCAATGGAAGGTCACGAAATCTCAAAACGCAATGGCATAATAAAGTTTGATATATTGAAACTTACACCACTTATGAGCACATTTATCCCCATAATTCACTTTGGTGGTTTTGAACATTTCATGAACTCATTTTCTTCGATTCGATTATGAGTTATCGCTATTTTCAATGGAAGGTCACGAAATCTCAAAACGCAATGGCATAATAAAGTTTGATATATTGAAACTTACACCACTTATGAGCACATTTATCCCCATAATTCACTTTGGTGGTTTTGAACATTTCATGAACTCATTTTCTTCCATCTCGATTCTTATGAGTTATCGCTATTTTCAATGGAAGGTCACGAAATCTCAAAACGCAATGGCATAATAAAGTTTGATATATTGAAACTTACACCACTTATGAGCACATTTATCCCCATAATTCACTTTGGTGGTTTTGAACATTTCATGAACTCATTTCTTCCTTCTCGATTCTTATGAGTTATCGCTATTTTCAATGGAAGGTCACGAAATCTCAAACGCAATGGCATAATAAAGTTTGATATATTGAAACTTACACCACTTATGAGCACATTTATCCCCATAATTCACTTTGGTGGTTTTGAACATTTCATGAACTCATTTTCTTCATTCTCGATTCTTATGAGTTATCGCTATTTTCAATGGAAGGTCACGAAATCTCAAAACGCAATGGCATAATAAAGTTTGATATATTGAAACTTACACCACTTATGAGCACATTTATCCCCATAATTCACTTTGGTGGTTTTGAACATTTCATGAACTCATTTTCTTCCTTTCGATTCTTATGAGTTATCGCTATTTTCAATGGAAGGTCACGAAATCTCAAAACGCAATGGCATAATAAAGTTTGATATATTGAAACTTACACCACTTATGAGCACATTTATCCCCATAATTCACTTTGGTGGTTTTGAACATTTCATGAACTCATTTTCTTCCTTCGATTCTTATGAGTTATCGCTATTTTCAATGGAAGGTCACGAAATCTCAAACGCAATGGCATAATAAAGTTTGATATATTGAAACTTACACCACTTATGAGCACATTTATCCCCATAATTCACTTTGGTGGTTTTGAACATTTCATGAACTCATTTTCTTCCTTCTCGATTCTTATGAGTTATCGCTATTTTCAATGGAAGGTCACGAAATCTCAAAACGCAATGGCATAATAAAGTTTGATATATTGAAACTTACACCACTTATGAGCACATTTATCCCCATAATTCACTTTGGTGGTTTTGAACATTTCATGAACTCATTTTCTTCCTTTCGATTCTTATGAGTTATCGCTATTTTCAATGGAAGGTCACGAAATCTCGAAACGCAATGGCATAATAAAGTTTGATATATTGAAACTTACACCACTTATGAGCACATTTATCCCCATAATTCACTTTGGTGGTTTTGAACATTTCATGAACTCATTTTCTTCCTTCTCGATTCTTATGAGTTATCGCTATTTTCAATGGAAGGTCACGAAATCTCAAAAACGCAATGGCATAATAAAGTTTGATATATTGAAACTTACACCACTTATGAGCACATTTATCCCCATAATTCACTTTGGTGGTTTTGAACATTTCATGAACTCATTTTCTTCTTCTCGATTCTTATGAGTTATCGCTATTTTCAATGGAAGGTCACGAAATCTCAAAACGCAATGGCATAATAAAGTTTGATATATTGAAACTTACACCACTTATGAGCACATTTATCCCCATAATTCACTTTGGTGGTTTTGAACATTTCATGAACTCATTTTCTTCCTTCTCGATTCTTATGAGTTATCGCTATTTTCAATGGAAGGTCACGAAATCTCAAAACGCAATGGCATAATAAAGTTTGATATATTGAAACTTACACCACTTATGAGCACATTTATCCCCATAATTCACTTTGGTGGTTTTGAACATTTCATGAACTCATTTTCTTCCTTCTCGATTCTTATGAGTTATCGCTATTTTCAATGGAAGGTCACGAAATCTCGAAACGCAATGGCATAATAAAGTTTGATATATTGAAACTTACACCACTTATGAGCACATTTATCCCCATAATTCACTTTGGTGGTTTTGAACATTTCATGAACTCATTTTCTTCATTTCGATTCTTATGAGTTATCGCTATTTTCAATGGAAGGTCACGAAATCTCAAAACGCAATGGCATAATAAAGTTTGATATATTGAAACTTACACCACTTATGAGCACATTTATCCCCATAATTCACTTTGGTGGTTTTGAACATTTCATGAACTCATTTTCTTCTTCTCGATTCTTATGAGTTATCGCTATTTTCAATGGAAGGTCACGAAATCTCAAAACGCAATGGCATAATAAAGTTTGATATATTGAAACTTACACCACTTATGAGCACATTTATCCCCATAATTCACTTTGGTGGTTTTGAACATTTCATGAACTCATTTTCTTCTTCTCGATTCTTATGAGTTATCGCTATTTTCAATGGAAGGTCACGAAATCTCAAAACGCAATGGCATAATAAAGTTTGATATATTGAAACTTACACCACTTATGAGCACATTTATCCCCATAATTCACTTTGGTGGTTTTGAACATTTCATGAACTCATTTTCTTCGTTCTCGATTCTTATGAGTTATCGCTATTTTCAATGGAAGGTCACGAAATCTCAAAACACAATGGCATAATAAAGTTTGATATATTGAAACTTACACCACTTATGAGCACATTTATCCCCATAATTCACTTTGGTGGTTTTGAACATTTCATGAACTCATTTTCTTCCATCTCGATTCTTATGAGTTATCGCTATTTTCAATGGAAGGTCACGAAATCTCGAAACGCAATGGCATAATAAAGTTTGATATATTGAAACTTACACCACTTATGAGCACATTTATCCCCATAATTCACTTTGGTGGTTTTGAACATTTCATGAACTCATTTCTTCCTTCTCGATTCTTATGAGTTATCGCTATTTTCAATGGAAGGTCACGAAATCTCAAAACGCAATGGCATAATAAAGTTTGATATATTGAAACTTACACCACTTATGAGCACATTTATCCCCATAATTCACTTTGGTGGTTTTGAACATTTCATGAACTCATTTTCTTCATTTCGATTCTTATGAGTTATCGCTATTTTCAATGGAAGGTCACGAAATCTCAAAACGCAATGGCATAATAAAGTTTGATATATTGAAACTTACACCACTTATGAGCACATTTATCCCCATAATTCACTTTGGTGGTTTTGAACATTTCATGAACTCATTTTCTTCCTCGATTCTTATGAGTTATCGCTATTTTCAATGGAAGGTCACGAAATCTCAAAACGCAATGGCATAATAAAGTTTGATATATTGAAACTTACACCACTTATGAGCACATTTATCCCCATAATTCACTTTGGTGGTTTTGAACATTTCATGAACTCATTTTCTTCCATCTCGATTCTTATGAGTTATCGCTATTTTCAATGGAAGGTCACGAAATCTCGAAACGCAATGGCATAATAAAGTTTGATATATTGAAACTTACACCACTTATGAGCACATTTATCCCCATAATTCACTTTGGTGGTTTTGAACATTTCATGAACTCATTTTCTTCCTTCTCGATTCTTATGAGTTATCGCTATTTTCAATGGAAGGTCACGAAATCTCGAAACGCAATGGCATAATAAAGTTTGATATATTGAAACTTACACCACTTATGAGCACATTTATCCCCATAATTCACTTTGGTGGTTTTGAACATTTCATGAACTCATTTCTTCATTTCGATTCTTATGAGTTATCGCTATTTTCAATGGAAGGTCACGAAATCTCGAAAACGCAATGGCATAATAAAGTTTGATATATTGAAACTTACACCACTTATGAGCACATTTATCCCCATAATTCACTTTGGTGGTTTTGAACATTTCATGAACTCATTTTCTTCCTTTCGATTCTTATGAGTTATCGCTATTTTCAATGGAAGGTCACGAAATCTCAAAACGCAATGGCATAATAAAGTTTGATATATTGAAACTTACACCACTTATGAGCACATTTATCCCCATAATTCACTTTGGTGGTTTTGAACATTTCATGAACTCATTTTCTTCTTCTCGATTCTTATGAGTTATCGCTATTTTCAATGGAAGGTCACGAAATCTCAAAACGCAATGGCATAATAAAGTTTGATATATTGAAACTTACACCACTTATGAGCACATTTATCCCCATAATTCACTTTGGTGGTTTTGAACATTTCATGAACTCATTTTCTTCCTTCTCGATTCTTATGAGTTATCGCTATTTTCAATGGAAGGTCACGAAATCTCAAAACGCAATGGCATAATAAAGTTTGATATATTGAAACTTACACCACTTATGAGCACATTTATCCCCATAATTCACTTTGGTGGTTTTGAACATTTCATGAACTCATTTTCTTCCTTCTCGATTCTTATGAGTTATCGCTATTTTCAATGGAAGGTCACGAAATCTCGAAACGCAATGGCATAATAAAGTTTGATATATTGAAACTTACACCACTTATGAGCACATTTATCCCCATAATTCACTTTGGTGGTTTTGAACATTTCATGAACTCATTTTCTTCCTTCTCGATTCTTATGAGTTATCGCTATTTTCAATGGAAGGTCACGAAATCTCGAAACGCAATGGCATAATAAAGTTTGATATATTGAAACTTACACCACTTATGAGCACATTTATCCCCATAATTCACTTTGGTGGTTTTGAACATTTCATGAACTCATTTTCTTCATTTCGATTCTTATGAGTTATCGCTATTTTCAATGGAAGGTCACGAAATCTCAAAACGCAATGGCATAATAAAGTTTGATATATTGAAACTTACACCACTTATGAGCACATTTATCCCCATAATTCACTTTGGTGGTTTTGAACATTTCATGAACTCATTTTCTTCCTTCTCGATTCTTATGAGTTATCGCTATTTTCAATGGAAGGTCACGAAATCTCAAAACGCAATGGCATAATAAAGTTTGATATATTGAAACTTACACCACTTATGAGCACATTTATCCCCATAATTCACTTTGGTGGTTTTGAACATTTCATGAACTCATTTTCTTCCTTCTCGATTCTTATGAGTTATCGCTATTTTCAATGGAAGGTCACGAAATCTCAAACGCAATGGCATAATAAAGTTTGATATATTGAAACTTACACCACTTATGAGCACATTTATCCCCATAATTCACTTTGGTGGTTTTGAACATTTCATGAACTCATTTTCTTCCTTCTCGATTCTTATGAGTTATCGCTATTTTCAATGGAAGGTCACGAAATCTCAAAACGCAATGGCATAATAAAGTTTGATATATTGAAACTTACACCACTTATGAGCACATTTATCCCCATAATTCACTTTGGTGGTTTTGAACATTTCATGAACTCATTTTCTTCCTTTCGATTCTTATGAGTTATCGCTATTTTCAATGGAAGGTCACGAAATCTCAAAACGCAATGGCATAATAAAGTTTGATATATTGAAACTTACACCACTTATGAGCACATTTATCCCCATAATTCACTTTGGTGGTTTTGAACATTTCATGAACTCATTTTCTTCCTTTCGATTCTTATGAGTTATCGCTATTTTCAATGGAAGGTCACGAAATCTCAAAACGCAATGGCATAATAAAGTTTGATATATTGAAACTTACACCACTTATGAGCACATTTATCCCCATAATTCACTTTGGTGGTTTTGAACATTTCATGAACTCATTTTCTTCTTCTCGATTCTTATGAGTTATCGCTATTTTCAATGGAAGGTCACGAAATCTCAAAACGCAATGGCATAATAAAGTTTGATATATTGAAACTTACACCACTTATGAGCACATTTATCCCCATAATTCACTTTGGTGGTTTTGAACATTTCATGAACTCATTTTCTTCGTTCTCGATTCTTATGAGTTATCGCTATTTTCAATGGAAGGTCACGAAATCTCAAAAACAATGGCATAATAAAGTTTGATATATTGAAACTTACACCACTTATGAGCACATTTATCCCCATAATTCACTTTGGTGGTTTTGAACATTTCATGAACTCATTTTCTTCCATCTCGATTCTTATGAGTTATCGCTATTTTCAATGGAAGGTCACGAAATCTCGAAACGCAATGGCATAATAAAGTTTGATATATTGAAACTTACACCACTTATGAGCACATTTATCCCCATAATTCACTTTGGTGGTTTTGAACATTTCATGAACTCATTTTCTTCTTCTCGATTCTTATGAGTTATCGCTATTTTCAATGGAAGGTCACGAAATCTCGAAACGCAATGGCATAATAAAGTTTGATATATTGAAACTTACACCACTTATGAGCACATTTATCCCCATAATTCACTTTGGTGGTTTTGAACATTTCATGAACTCATTTCCTCATTTCGATTCTTATGAGTTATCGCTATTTTCAATGGAAGGTCACGAAATCTCAAAACGCAATGGCATAATAAAGTTTGATATATTGAAACTTACACCACTTATGAGCACATTTATCCCCATAATTCACTTTGGTGGTTTTGAACATTTCATGAACTCATTTTCTTCCTTTCGATTCTTATGAGTTATCGCTATTTTCAATGGAAGGTCACGAAATCTCAAAACGCAATGGCATAATAAAGTTTGATATATTGAAACTTACACCACTTATGAGCACATTTATCCCCATAATTCACTTTGGTGGTTTTGAACATTTCATGAACTCATTTTCTTCCATCTCGATTCTTATGAGTTATCGCTATTTTCAATGGAAGGTCACGAAATCTCGAAACGCAATGGCATAATAAAGTTTGATATATTGAAACTTACACCACTTATGAGCACATTTATCCCCATAATTCACTTTGGTGGTTTTGAACATTTCATGAACTCATTTTCTTCCTTCTCGATTCTTATGAGTTATCGCTATTTTCAATGGAAGGTCACGAAATCTCAAAACGCAATGGCATAATAAAGTTTGATATATTGAAACTTACACCACTTATGAGCACATTTATCCCCATAATTCACTTTGGTGGTTTTGAACATTTCATGAACTCATTTTCTTCATTTCGATTCTTATGAGTTATCGCTATTTTCAATGGAAGGTCACGAAATCTCAAAACGCAATGGCATAATAAAGTTTGATATATTGAAACTTACACCACTTATGAGCACATTTATCCCCATAATTCACTTTGGTGGTTTTGAACATTTCATGAACTCATTTTCTTCCTTTCGATTCTTATGAGTTATCGCTATTTTCAATGGAAGGTCACGAAATCTCAAAACGCAATGGCATAATAAAGTTTGATATATTGAAACTTACACCACTTATGAGCACATTTATCCCCATAATTCACTTTGGTGGTTTTGAACATTTCATGAACTCATTTTCTTCTTCTCGATTCTTATGAGTTATCGCTATTTTCAATGGAAGGTCACGAAATCTCAAAACGCAATGGCATAATAAAGTTTGATATATTGAAACTTACACCACTTATGAGCACATTTATCCCCATAATTCACTTTGGTGGTTTTGAACATTTCATGAACTCATTTTCTTCCTTCTCGATTCTTATGAGTTATCGCTATTTTCAATGGAAGGTCACGAAATCTCAAAACGCAATGGCATAATAAAGTTTGATATATTGAAACTTACACCACTTATGAGCACATTTATCCCCATAATTCACTTTGGTGGTTTTGAACATTTCATGAACTCATTTTCTTCCATCTCGATTCTTATGAGTTATCGCTATTTTCAATGGAAGGTCACGAAATCTCGAAACGCAATGGCATAATAAAGTTTGATATATTGAAACTTACACCACTTATGAGCACATTTATCCCCATAATTCACTTTGGTGGTTTTGAACATTTCATGAACTCATTTCTTCCTTCTCGATTCTTATGAGTTATCGCTATTTTCAATGGAAGGTCACGAAATCTCGAAACGCAATGGCATAATAAAGTTTGATATATTGAAACTTACACCACTTATGAGCACATTTATCCCCATAATTCACTTTGGTGGTTTTGAACATTTCATGAACTCATTTTCCTCATTTCGATTCTTATGAGTTATCGCTATTTTCAATGGAAGGTCACGAAATCTCGAAACGCAATGGCATAATAAAGTTTGATATATTGAAACTTACACCACTTATGAGCACATTTATCCCCATAATTCACTTTGGTGGTTTTGAACATTTCATGAACTCATTTTCTTCCTTTCGATTCTTATGAGTTATCGCTATTTTCAATGGAAGGTCACGAAATCTCAAAACGCAATGGCATAATAAAGTTTGATATATTGAAACTTACACCACTTATGAGCACATTTATCCCCATAATTCACTTTGGTGGTTTTGAACATTTCATGAACTCATTTTCTTCATCTCGATTCTTATGAGTTATCGCTATTTTCAATGGAAGGTCACGAAATCTCAAAACGCAATGGCATAATAAAGTTTGATATATTGAAACTTACACCACTTATGAGCACATTTATCCCCATAATTCACTTTGGTGGTTTTGAACATTTCATGAACTCATTTTCTTCCTTCTCGATTCTTATGAGTTATCGCTATTTTCAATGGAAGGTCACGAAATCTCGAAACGCAATGGCATAATAAAGTTTGATATATTGAAACTTACACCACTTATGAGCACATTTATCCCCATAATTCACTTTGGTGGTTTTGAACATTTCATGAACTCATTTCCTCCATTTCGATTCTTATGAGTTATCGCTATTTTCAATGGAAGGTCACGAAATCTCAAAACGCAATGGCATAATAAAGTTTGATATATTGAAACTTACACCACTTATGAGCACATTTATCCCCATAATTCACTTTGGTGGTTTTGAACATTTCATGAACTCATTTTCTTCCTTCTCGATTCTTATGAGTTATCGCTATTTTCAATGGAAGGTCACGAAATCTCAAAACGCAATGGCATAATAAAGTTTGATATATTGAAACTTACACCACTTATGAGCACATTTATCCCCATAATTCACTTTGGTGGTTTTGAACATTTCATGAACTCATTTTCTTCTTCTCGATTCTTATGAGTTATCGCTATTTTCAATGGAAGGTCACGAAATCTCAAAACGCAATGGCATAATAAAGTTTGATATATTGAAACTTACACCACTTATGAGCACATTTATCCCCATAATTCACTTTGGTGGTTTTGAACATTTCATGAACTCATTTTCTTCGTTCTCGATTCTTATGAGTTATCGCTATTTTCAATGGAAGGTCACGAAATCTCAAAACACAATGGCATAATAAAGTTTGATATATTGAAACTTACACCACTTATGAGCACATTTATCCCCATAATTCACTTTGGTGGTTTTGAACATTTCATGAACTCATTTTCTTCATCTCGATTCTTATGAGTTATCGCTATTTTCAATGGAATGTCACGAAATCTCGAAACGCAATGGCATAATAAAGTTTGATATATTGAAACTTACACCACTTATGAGCACATTTATCCCCATAATTCACTTTGGTGGTTTTGAACATTTCATGAACTCATTTTCTTCCTTCTCGATTCTTATGAGTTATCGCTATTTTCAATGGAAGGTCACGAAATCTCGAAACGCAATGGCATAATAAAGTTTGATATATTGAAACTTACACCACTTATGAGCACATTTATCCCCATAATTCACTTTGGTGGTTTTGAACATTTCATGAACTCATTTCCTTCATTTCGATTCTTATGAGTTATCGCTATTTTCAATGGAAGGTCACGAAATCTCGAAACGCAATGGCATAATAAAGTTTGATATATTGAAACTTACACCACTTATGAGCACATTTATCCCCATAATTCACTTTGGTGGTTTTGAACATTTCATGAACTCATTTTCTTCCTTTCGATTCTTATGAGTTATCGCTATTTTCAATGGAAGGTCACGAAATCTCAAAACGCAATGGCATAATAAAGTTTGATATATTGAAACTTACACCACTTATGAGCACATTTATCCCCATAATTCACTTTGGTGGTTTTGAACATTTCATGAACTCATTTTCTTTCTCGATTCTTATGAGTTATCGCTATTTTCAATGGAAGGTCACGAAATCTCAAAACGCAATGGCATAATAAAGTTTGATATATTGAAACTTACACCACTTATGAGCACATTTATCCCCATAATTCACTTTGGTGGTTTTGAACATTTCATGAACTCATTTTCTTCCTTCTCGATTCTTATGAGTTATCGCTATTTTCAATGGAATGTCACGAAATCTCGAAACGCAATGGCATAATAAAGTTTGATATATTGAAACTTACACCACTTATGAGCACATTTATCCCCATAATTCACTTTGGTGGTTTTGAACATTTCATGAACTCATTTTCTTCATTCTCGATTCTTATGAGTTATCGCTATTTTCAATGGAAGGTCACGAAATCTCGAAACGCAATGGCATAATAAAGTTTGATATATTGAAACTTACACCACTTATGAGCACATTTATCCCCATAATTCACTTTGGTGGTTTTGAACATTTCATGAACTCATTTCTTCCTTTCGATTCTTATGAGTTATCGCTATTTTCAATGGAAGGTCACGAAATCTCGAAACGCAATGGCATAATAAAGTTTGATATATTGAAACTTACACCACTTATGAGCACATTTATCCCCATAATTCACTTTGGTGGTTTTGAACATTTCATGAACTCATTTTCTTCTTTCGATTCTTATGAGTTATCGCTATTTTCAATGGAAGGTCACGAAATCTCAAAACGCAATGGCATAATAAAGTTTGATATATTGAAACTTACACCACTTATGAGCACATTTATCCCCATAATTCACTTTGGTGGTTTTGAACATTTCATGAACTCATTTTCTTCGTTCTCGATTCTTATGAGTTATCGCTATTTTCAATGGAAGGTCACGAAATCTCAAAACACAATGGCATAATAAAGTTTGATATATTGAAACTTACACCACTTATGAGCACATTTATCCCCATAATTCACTTTGGTGGTTTTGAACATTTCATGAACTCATTTTCTTCATCTCGATTCTTACGAGTTATCGCTATTTTCAATGGAAGGTCACGAAATCTCGAAAACGCAATGACGTAGACAAAGCTTGATATAGTTTAAACTTACAATTCTTCTGAGCCTTACTTATCCTCATAACTCACTTTAGTATTTTTGAACATTTTATGAACTCATTTTCTTCGTTCTCGATTCCTATGAGTTATAAATACTTTCAACGGAATGTCACAAAAATCTCAAAACACAAAGGCATAATAAAGTTTGATATATTGAAACTTACACCAATTATGAGCACATTTAGCCCCTTAATCTACTTTGGTGGTTTTGAACATTTCATGAACTTATTTTCTTCCATCTCGATTCTTATGGGTTATTGCTATTTTCAACTGGAATGTCACGTAATCTCGAAAGGCAATGGCATAATAAAGTTTGATATATTGCAATTTACACCACTTAAGAGCACATTTATCCCCATAATTCACCAGGTTTCCCGGAACATTTCATGAACTCATTTACTTCCTTCCTCGATTCTTATGAGTTATCGCTATTTTCAATGGAATGTCACGAAATCTCGAAACGTAATCGGCATAATAAAGTTTGACAGCTTGAAACTTACACCACTTATGAGCACATTTATGCAGATAATAAAATTAAACCATATTCATGAAGTTTGATATCTTCTAATTTCTCGATTCTTATGAGTTATCGCTATTTTCAATGGAATGTCAAGAAATCTCTAAACGCAATGGCATAATAAGGTGCTTGATATTTTGAAATTTATACCTACTTATGAGCACATTTCTCCCCATAATTCACTCTGATGGGTTTGAACATTTCATGAACTCATTTCCTCCATTCTCGAATCTTATGAGTTATCGCTATTTTAAACGGAATGTCACAAAATCTCGAAACGTACGGTACAATAACAAGCCATATATTAAAACTTACACCTCTTACGAAAGCACATTTATCCCAATAACTTACTTAAAAAGATTTCTGAACATTTTATGAACTAATTTTCTCGTTCTCGATTCCTATGAGTTATCGCTATTTTCAATGGAAGGTCACAAAATCTAAAAACACAAATGCATAATAAAGTTTGATATATCAAACTTGCACCACTTATGAGCACATTTATCCTCACACTTCACTTTGGTGGTTTTGAACATTCCAAGAACGCATTGCCCTCATTCTCGATTCTTATGAGTTATCGTCATTTTCAATGGAAGGTCACTTTGGGTCTCTAAAACGCAATGGCGACAAAGCTTGATATATTGAAACTTACACCTCTTATGAGCACACATTTATCCCCATAACTCACTTTGGTATTTTTGAACATTTTATGAGCTCATTTTCTTCGTTCTCGATTCCTATGAGTTATCGCTATATTAAATGCTGGAAGGTCACAAAATCTCGAAACACAAAATGGCATAATAAAGTTTGATATATTGAAACTTACACCACTTATGAGCACATTTATCTCCATAATTCAATTTTTTGGTGGTTTTGACCATTCAAAGAACTCACGCCTTCATTTCGATTCTTATGAGTTATCGCCATTTTCAATGGAAGGTCACTTAAAATCAAAAAACGCAATGGTGTAATAAAGTTTGATTTCCCATTGAAACTTACACCACTTGCGAGCACTTTTATCCACATAATCTACTTCTGGTGGTTTTGAATTGATTTCATGAACTCTTTTACTTCTTCTCGATTCTTATGAGTTATCGCTTATTTTCAATAGAAGGTCACTTAAATCTCAAAATGCAATGGCATAATAAAGTTTGAAATATTGCAATTTACACCACTTATGAGCACATTTATCTCCATCATTCACTTTGGTGGTTTTGAACATTTCATGTGAAACTCATTTTCTTCATTTTCGATTCTTATGAGTTATCGCTATTTTCAATGGAAGTTGTCCACGAAAATCTTCAAACACGTAATGGCATAATAAAGTTTGATATATTGAAACTTACACCTCTTATGAAATGGCACATTTATCCCCATAATTCTACTTTAGTGGTTTTAAACATTTCATATGAACTCATTTTCTTCCATCTCGATTCTTCATGAGTTATCACCATATTTTCGATGGAAGGTCACGAAATCTCAAAAGCGCAAAATGGCATAATAAAGTTTGATATATTGAAACTTACACCACTTATGAGCACATTTATCCCCATAATTCACTCTGGTGGTTTTGGAATATTTCATGAACTCATTTTCCTTCATTCTACGATTCTTCGCATGAGTTATCGTTATTTTCTAATGGAAGGTCACGAAATCTCAAAAACGCAATGGCATAATAAAGTTTGATATATTGAAACTTACACCTCTTATGAGCTCATTTATCCCCATAACTCACTTTGGTGGTTTTGAACATTTATGAACTCATTTACTCGTTTCGATTCTTATGAGTTATCGCTATTTTCAATGGAAGGTCACGAAATCTCAAAACGCAATGGCATAATAAAGTTTGATATATTGAAACTTACACCACTTATGAGCACATTTATCCCCATAATTCACTTTGGTGGTTTTGAACATTTCATGAACTCATTTCTTCATTTCGATTCTTATGAGTTATCGCTATTTTCAATGGAAGGTCACGAAATCTCAAAACACAATGGCATAATAAAGTTTGATATATTGAAACTTACACCACTTATGAGCACATTTATCCCCATAATTCACTTTGGTGGTTTTGAACATTTCATGAACTCATTTTCTTAGTTCTCGATTCTTATGAGTTATCGCTATTTTCAATGGAAGGTCACGAAATCTCAAAACACAATGGCATAATAAAGTTTGATATATTGAAACTTACACCACTTATGAGCACATTTATCCCCATAATTCACTTTGGTGGTTTTGAACATTTCATGAACACATTTTCTTCCATCTCGATTCTTATGAGTTATCGCTATTTTCAATGGAATGTCACGAAATCTCGAAACGCAATGGCATAATAAAGTTTGATATATTGAAACTTACACCACTTATGAGCACATTTATCCCCATAATTCACTTCTGGTGGTTTTGAACATTTCATGAACTCATTTACTTCCTTCTCGATTCTTATGAGTTATCGCTATTTTCAATGGAAGGTCACGAAATCTCAAAAAACCCACAATGGCATAATAAAGTTTGATATATTGAAACTTACACCACTTATGAGCTCATTTATCCCCATAATTCACTTTGGTGGTTTTGAACATTCATGAACTCATTTTTCATTTCGATTCTTATGAGTTATCGTTATTTTCAATGGAAGGTCACGAAATCTCGAAACGCAAAGGCAGTAATAAAGTTTGATATATTGAAACTTACACCTCTTATGAGCACATTTATCCCCATAATTCACTTTGGTGGTTTTGAACATTTCATGAACTCATTTTCTTCCTTTCGATTCTTATGAGTTATCGCTATTTTCAATGGAAGGTCACGAAATCTCAAAACGCAATGGCATAATAAAGTTTGATATATTGCAATTTACACCACTTATGAGCACATTTATCCCCATAATTCACTCTGGTGGTTTTGAACATTTCATGAACTCATTTTCTTCGTTCTCGATTCTTATGAGTTATCGCTATTTTCAATGGAAGGTCACGAAATCTCAAAAACGCAATGGCATAATAAAGTTTGATATATTGAAACTTACACCTCTTATGAGCTCATTTATCCCCATAACTCACTCTGGTGGTTTTGAACATTTCATGAACTCATTTTCTTCGTTCTCGATTCTTATGAGTTATCAATATTTTCGATGGAAGGTCACGAAATCTCAAAAACGCAATGGCATAATAAAGTTTGATATATTGAAACTTACACCTCTTATGAGCTCATTTATCCCCATAATCCACTATGGTGGTTTTGAACATTTCATGAACTTATTTTCTTCCATCTCGATTCTTATGAGTTATTGCTATTTTCAATGGAATGTCACGAAATCTCGAAACGCAATGGCATAATAAAGTTTGATATATTGCAATTTACACCACTTAAGAGCACATTTATCCCCATAATTCACTCTGGTGGTTTTGAACATTTCATGAACTCATTTTCTTCCTTCTCGATTCTTATGAGTTATCGCTATTTTCAATGGAATGTCACGAAATCTCAAAACGTAATGGCATAATAAAGTTTGATATATTGAAACTTACACCACTTATGAGCACATTTATCCCCATTATTCACTTTGGTGGTTTTGACCATTTCATGAACTCGTTGCACACACTTCGATCCTTGAGTGCTATCCCCATTTTCTATAGAACGTCCTTCAAATCCCAAAACGCAATGTCATAATAAAGTCTGATATATTGAAACTTACACCACTTATGAGCATGTTTATCCCTTCAATTCACTTTGGTGGTTTTTTACATTTCACAAACTCATTTCCCTCCTCGATTCTTACGAGTTATCGCTATTTTCAATGGAAGGTCACGAAATCTCAAAAATGCAATGGCATAATAAAGTTTGATATATTTCAATTTACCCCATTTATGATCACATTTTTCCCCATAACTCACTTTTGTATTTTTGAACATTTTACGAACTCATTTTCTTCGTTCTCGATTCCTATGAGTTATCGCTATTTTCAATGGAAGGTCAGAAAATCTCAAACACAAAGGCATAATAAAGTTTGATATATTGAAACTTACACCAATTATGAGCACATTTAGCCCCATAATTCACTATGGTGGTTTTGAACATTTCATGAGCTTATTTTCTTCCATCTCGATTCTTATGAGTTATTGCTATTTTCAATGGAATGTCACGAAATCTCGAAACGCAATGGCATAATAAAGTTTGATATATTGAAACTTACACCTCTTATGAGCTCATTTATCCCCATAACTCATTTTCGTATTTTTGAACATTTCATGAACTCATTTTCTTCGTTCTCGATTCTTATGAGTTATCAATATTTTCGATGGAAGGTCACGAAATCTCAAAAACGCAATGCCATAATAAAGTTTGATATATTGAAACTTACACCTCTTATGAGCTCATTTATCTCCATAACTCACTTTAGTATTTTTGAACATTCCAAGAACGCATTGCCCTTCCATTTCGATTCTTATGAGTTATCGCTATTTTCAATGGAAGGTCACGAAATCTCGAAAACGCAATGCCGTAATAAAGTTTGATTTATTGAAACTTACACCTCTTATGAGCACATTTATCCCCATAATTCACTCTGGTGGTTTTAAACATTTCATGAACTCATTTATTTCCTTTCGATTCTTATGATTTATCAATATTTTCGATGGAAGGTCACGAAATCTCAAAAACGCAATGGCATAATAAAGTTTGATATATTGAAACTTACACCTCTTATGAGCTCATTTATCCCCATAACTCACTCTGGTGGTTTTGAACATTTCATGAACTCAATTTCTTCTTTCTCGCTTCTTATGAGTTATTAATACTTTCGATGGAAGGTCACGAAATCTCAAAAACGCAATGGCCTAATAAAGTTTGATATATTGAAACTTATACCTCTTATGAGCTCATTTATCCCCATAACTCACTTTAGTATATTTGAACATTTTATGAACTCATTTTCTTCTTTCTCGATTCTTATGAGTTATCGCTATTTTCAATGGAATGTCACGAAATCTCGAAACGTAATGGTATAATAAAGTTTGATATATCGAAACTTACACCACTTATGAGCACATTTATCCCCATTATTCACTTTGGTGGTTTTGAACATTCCAAGAACGCATTGCCCTCATTTCGATTCTTATGTGTTATCGCTATTTTCAATGGAAGGTCACGAAATCTCGAAAACGCAATGTCGTAATAAAGTTTGATTTATTGAAACTTACACCTCTTATGAGCACATTTATCCCCATAATTCACTCTGGTGGTTTTGAACATTTCATGAACTCATTTACTTCCTTTTGATTCTTATGAGTTATCGCTATTTTCAATGGAATGTCACGAAATCTCGAAACGTAATGGCATAATAAAGTTTGATATATCGAAACTTACACCACTTATGAGCACATTTATCCCCATTATTCACTTTGGTGGTTTTGAACATTCCAAGAACGCATTGCCCTCATTTCGATTCTTATGAGTTATCGCTATTTTCAATGGAAGGTCACGAAATCTCGAAAACGCAATGGCATAATAAAGTTTGATATATTGAAACTTACACCTCTTATGAGCACATTTATCCCCATAATTCACTCTGGTGGTTTTGAACATTTCATGAACTCATTTACTTCCTTTCTCGATTCTTATGAGTTATCAATATTTTCGATGGAAGGTCACGAAATCTCAAAAACGCAATGGCATAATAAAGTTTGATATATTGAAACTTACACCTCTTATGAGCTCATTTATCCCCATAACTCACTTTAGTATTTTTGAACATTTTATGAACTCATTTTCTTCGTTCTCGATTCCTATGAGTTATCGCTATTTTCAAGGGAAGGTCAGAAAATCTCAAAACACAAAGGCATAATAAAGTTTAATATATTGCAATTTACACCAATTATGAGCACATTTATCCCCATAATTCACTTTGGTTGTTTTGAATATTTCATGAACTTATTTTCTTCCATCTCGATTCTTATGAGTTATTGCTATTTTCAATGGAATGTCACAAAATCTCGAAACGCAATGGCATAATAAAGTTTGATATATTGCAATTTACACCACTTAGGAGCATATTTATCCCCATAATTCACTCTGGTGGTTTTGAACATTTCATGAACTCATTTTTTTCCTTCTCGATTCTTATGAGTTATCCCTATTTTCAATGGAATGTCACGAAATCTCGAAACGTAATGGCATAATAAAGTTTGATATATTGAAACTTACACCACTTATGAGCACATTTATCCACATAATTCACTTTGGTGGTTTTGAACATTCTAAGAACGCATTGCCCTAATTCTCGATTCTTATGAGTTATCGCTATTTTCAATGGAAGGTCACGAAATCTCGAAAACGCAATGGCGTAATAAAGTTTGATTTATTGAAACTTACACCTCTTATGAGCACATTTATCCCCATAATTCACTCTGGTGGTTTTAAACATTTCATGAACTCATTTACTTCCTTTCGATTCTTATGAGTTATCAATATTTTCAATGGAAGGTCACGAAATCTCAAAAACGCAATGGCATAATAAAGTTTTTGATATATTGAAACTTACAAATACTTATGAGCAATATTTCAACCCCCATAATTCACTATGGTGGCTTTGAACATTTCATGAACTTATTTTCTTCCATCTCGATTCTTATGAGTTATTGCTATTTTCAATGGAATGTCACGTAAATCTCAAAACGCAATACCAAGATAATAAAAGTTTCGATATATTGCAATTTACACCACTTAAGAGCACATTTATCCCCATAATTCACTTCTGGTGGTTTTGAACATTTCATGAACTCATTTTCTTCCTTCTCGATTCTCCTATAAGATGTCGCTATTTTCAATGGAATGTCACGAAATCTCGAAACGTAATGGCATAATAAAGTTTGATATATTGAAACTTACACCACTTATGAGCACAATATTTATCCCCATTATTCACTTTGGTGGTTTTGAACATTCTCCAAGAACGCATTGCGACTTCCATTTCGATTCTCCTTATGTGTTATCGCTATTTTCAATGGAAGGCTGCCACGAAATCTCGAAAACTTAATGGCATAATAAAAGTTTGATATATTGAAACTTACACCACTTATGAGCACATTTATCCCCATAATTCACTTCCCTGCAGGTTTTGAACATTTCATGAATCTCATTATACTTCCTTCTCTATTCTTAAGTGAGTTATCGCTATTTTTCAATGGAAGGTCACTTAAATTCCAAAACGCAATGGCATAATAATAAAGTTTGATATATTGGAAACTTACACCTCTTATGAGCACAATATATTTATCCCCATATTATTCACTTTTAGTATTTTTGAACGATTGCATAAACTCATTTTCTTTCTCGTTCTCGATTCTTATGAGTTATCGCTTATTTTCAATGGAAGGTCACGAAATCTCAAAACGCAATGCTGCACAATAAAGTTTGATATATTGAAAATTACACCTCTTATGAGAGCACAATATTATTTAACTCTATAATTCTACTCTGGTGTTTTTCTTTAGAACATTTCATGAACTCATTTACTTCCTTTCGATTCTTATGTAGTTATCAATATTTTTCGATGGAAGGTCACTTAAATCTCAAAAATTCGCAATGGCATAATAAAGTTTCGGATCATATTGAAACTTACACCTCTTATAGAGCTCATATTTATCCCCATAACTCACTTTTAGTTGGTTTTTGAACATTTCATGAACTCATTTTTCTTCTCGTTTCTCGACATTCCTATGAGTTATTGCTATTTTCAATGGAAGTGTCACGAAAATCTCAAAACACAAAAGGGGCATAATAAAAGTTTTGATATATTGACAAAACTTACACCAATTATGGAAGCACATTTAATCTCCCATAATTCCACTTTGGTGGTTTTGAACATTTTCATGAACTTATTTTCTTCCATCTCGATTCTTATGAGTTATTGCTATATTTTCAATGGAATGTCACGGTAAATCTCGAAACGCAATGGCATAATAAAGTTTGGATATATTGCAAACTTTTACACCACTTAAGAGCACATTTATCCCCATAATTCACTCTGGTGGTTTTGAACATTTCATGAACTCATTTTCTTCTTCCTCATCTCGATTCTTATGGGAGTTATCGCTTATTTCTTCAATGGAATGTCACGAAATCTCTAAAACGCAATGGCATAATATTAAAAAGTTTGATATATTGAAACTTACACCACTTATGAGCATATTTATCCCCATTATTCACTTTGGTGGTTTTGAACATTCCAAGAACGCATTGCACCTCATTTCGATTCTTATGTGTGTTATCGCTTATTTTCAATGGAAGGTCACGAAATCTCAAAAACGCAATGGCGTAATAAAGTTTGGATTTATTGAAACTTACACCTCTTATGAGCACACATTTATCCCCTATAATTCACTCTGGTGGTTTTAAACATTTCATGAACTCATTTACTTCAAGTTTCGATTCTTATGAAGTTATCAATATTTTCGATGGAAGGTCACGAAATCTCAAAAACGCAATGGCATAATCAAAGTTTGATATATTGAAACTTACACCTCTTATGAGCTCATTTTTCATCCCCATATAACTCACTTCACTTAGTATTTTTGAACATTTTATGAACTCATTTTCTTCTTTCTCGATTCTTATGGCGAGTTATCGCTATTTTCAATGGAAGGTCACAAAAATCTCAAAAACACAAAGGCATAATAAAGTTTGATATATTGAAAACTTACACCTCTTATGAGCACATTTATCCCCTATAATTCACTTTGGTGGTTTTGAACATTTCATGGAACTCATTTTCTTCCATCTCTCGATTCCTATGAGTTATCAAGCTATTTTCAATGTAGAATGTCACGAAAACTTCGAAACGCAAAGGCAAAAGTGAATAAAGTTTGATATATTGAAACTTACACCACTTATGCAGCTACATTTATCTCTTGCATAATTCACCATTTCTGGTGGTTTTGAACATTTCAATGAACTCATTTTCTTCCTTCTCATTTTCTTATTTACGGTAGGTTATCGCTATTTTCAATGGAATGCTCTACGAAATCCCTAAACGTAATGGCATGGCCATAAAGTTTGATATATCGCCAAACTTACACCACTTATGAGGCACACATTTATCCCCATAATTCACTCTTTGGTGGTTTTGAACATTTCATGAACGCACTTGCCCTCATCTTCTATCTTCTTATGAGTTATCGCTATTTTCAATGGAAGGTCACGAAATCTCGAAACGCAATGGCATAATAAAGTTTCTGATTTATTGAAACTTACACCTCTTATGAGCACATTTATCCCCATAATTCACTCTGGTGGTTTTAAACATTTCATGAACTCATTTACTTCCTTTCGATTCTTATGAGTTATCAATATTTTCGATGGAAGGTCACGAAATCTCAAAAATGCAATGGCATAATAAAGTTTGATGTATTGCAATTTACACCACTTATGAGCACATTTATCCCCATAATTCACTCTGGTGGTTTTGAACATTTCATGAACTCATTTTCTTCGTTCTCGATTCTTATGAGTTATCAATATTTTCGATGGAAGGTCACGAAATCTCAAAAACACAATGGCATAATAAAGTTTGATATATTGAAACTTACACCTCTTCTGAGCTCATTTATCCCCATAACTCACTTTAGTATTTTTGAACATTTTATGAACTCATTTTCTTCGTTCTCGATTCCTATGAGTTATCGCTATTTTCAATGGAAGGTCACAAAATCTCATAACACAAAGGCATAATAAAGTTTGATATATTGAAACTTACACCAATTATGAACACATTTAGCCCCATAATTCACTTTGGTGGTTTTGAACATTTCATGAACTTATTTTCTTCCATCTCGATTCTTATGAGTTATTGCTATTTTCAATGGAATGTCACGAAATCTCGAAACGCAATGGCATAATAAAGTTTGATATATTGCAATTTACACCACTTAAGAGCACATTTATCCCCATAATTCACTCTGGTGGTTTTGAACATTTCATGAACCCATTTTCTTCGTTCTCGATTCTTATGAGTTATCGCTATTTTCAATGGAATGTCACGAAATCTCGAAACGTAATGGTATAATAAAGTTTGATATATCGAAACTTACACCACTTATGAGCACATTTATCCCCATTATTCACTTTGGTGGTTTTGAACATTCCAAGAACGCATTGCACTCATTTCGATTCTTATGTGTTATCGCTATTTTCAATGGAAGGTCACGAAATCTCGAAAACGCAATGCCGTAATAAAGTTTGATTTATTGAAACTTACACCTCTTATGAGCACATTTATCCCCATAATTCACTCTGGTGGTTTTAAACATTTCATGAACTCATTTACTTCCTTTCGATTCTTATGAGTTATCAATATTTTCGATGGAAGGTCACGAAATCTCAAAAACGCAATGGCATAATAAAGTTTGATATATTGAAATTTACACCTCTTATGAGCTCATTTATCCCCATAACTCACTTTAGTATTTTTGAACATTTTATGAACTCATTTTCTTCGTTCTCGATTCCTATGAGTTATCGCTATTTTCAATGGAAGGTCACGAAATCTCAAAAAACAATGGCATAATAAAGTTTGATATATTGAAACTTACACCTCTTATGAGCTCATTTATCCCCATAACTCACTTTAGTATTTTTGAACATTTTATAAACTCATTTTCTTCGTTCTCGATTCCTATGAGTTATCGTTATTTTCAATGGAAGGTCAGAAAATCTCAAAACACAAAGGCATAATAAAGTTTGATATATTGAAACTTACACCAATTATGAGCACATTTAGCCCCATAATTCACTTTGGTGGTTTTGAACATTTCATGAACTTATTTTCTTCCATCTCGATTTTTATGAGTTATTGCTATTTTCAATGGAATGTCACGAAATCTCGAAACGCAATGGCATAATAAAAGTTTGATATATTGCAATTTACACCACTTAAGAGCACATTTATCCCCATAATTCACTCTGGTGGTTTTGAACATTTCATGAACTCATTTTCTTCCTTCTCGATTCTTATGAGTTATCGCTATTTTCAATGGAATGTCACGAAATCTCAAACGTAATGGTATAATAAAGTTTGATATATTGAAACTTACACCACTTATGAGCACATTTATCCCCATTATTCACTTTGGTGGTTTTGAACATCTCCAAGAACGCATTGCACTCATTTCGATTCTTATGTGTTATCGCTATTTTCAATGGAAGGTCACGAAATCTCGAAAACGCAATGCCGTAATAAAGTTTGATTTATTGAAACTTACACCTCTTATGAGCACATTTATCCCCATAATTCACTCTGGTGGTTTTAAACATTTCATGAACTCATTTTCTTCGTTCTCGATTCTTATGAGTTATCAATATTTTCGATGGAAGGTCACGAAATCTCAAAAACGCAATGGCATAATAAAGTTTGATATATTGAAACTTACACCTCTTATGAGCTTATTTATCCCCATAACTCACTTTCGTATTTTTGAACATTTTATGAACTCATTTTCTTCGTTCTCGATTCCTATGAGTTATCGTTATTTTCAATGGAAGGTCAGAAAATCTCAAACACAAAGGCATAATAAAGTTTGATATATTGAAACTTACAACAATTATGAGCACATTTAACCCCATAATCCACTATGGTGGTTTTGAACATTTCATGAACTTATTTTCTTCCATCTCGATTCTTATGAGTTATTGCTATTTTCAATGGAATGTCACGAAATCTCGAAACGCAATGGCATAATAAAGTTTGATATATTGCAATTTACACCACTTAAGAGCACATTTATCCCCATAATTCACTCTGGTGGTTTTGAACATTTCATGAACTCATTTTCTTCCTTCTCGATTCTTATGAGTTATAGCTATTTTCAATGGAATGTCACGAAATCTCGAAACGTAATGGCATAATAAAGTTTGATATATTGAAACTTACACCACTTATGAGCACATTTATCCCCATTATTCACTTTGGTGGTTTTGAACATTCCAAGAACGCATTGCACTCATTTCGATTCTTATGTGTTATCGCTATTTTCAATGGAAGGTCACGAAATCTCGAAAACGCAATGCCGTAATAAAGTTTGATTTATTGAAACTTACACCTCTTATGAGCACATTTATCCCCATAATTCACTCTGGTGGTTTTAAACATTTCATGAACTCATTTACTTCCTTTCGATTCTTATGAGTTATCAATATTTTCGATGGAAGGTCACGAAATCTCAAAAACGCAATGGCATAATAAAGTTTGATATATTGAAACTTACACCTCTTATGAGCTCATTTATCCCCATAACTCACTTTAGTATTTTTGAACATTTTATAAACTCATTTTCTTCGTTCTCGATTCCTATGAGTTATCGCTATTTTCAATGGAAGGTCAGAAAATCTCAAAACACAAAGGCATAATAAAGTTTGATATATTGAAAATTACACCTCTTATGAGCTCATTTATCCCCATAACTCACTTTAGTATTTTTGAACATTTTATGAACTCATTTTATTCGTTCTCGATTCCTATGAGTTATCGCTATTTTCAATGGAAGGTCACAAAATCTCAAAACACAAAGGCATAATAAAGTTTGATATATTGAAACTTACACCAATTATGAGCACATTTAGCCCCATAATTCACTTTGGTGGTTTTGAACATTTCATGAACTTATTTTCTTCCATCTCGATTTTTATGAGTTATTGCTATTTTCAATGGAATGTCACGAAATCTCAAAACGCAATGGCATAATAAAGTTTGATATATTACAATTTACACCACTTAAGAGCACATTTATCCCCATAATTCACTCTGGTGGTTTTGAACATTTCATGAACTCATTTACTTCCTTCTCGATTCTTATGAGTTATCGCTATTTTCAATGAAATGTCACGAAATCTCGAAACGTAATGGCATAATAAAGTTTGATATATTGAAACTTACACCACTTATGAGCACATTTATCCCCATTATTCACTTTGGTGGTTTTGAACATTCCAAGAACGCATTGCACTCATTTCGATTCTTATGTGTTATCGCTATTTTCAATGGAAGGTCACGAAATCTCGAAAACGCAATGCCGTAATAAAGTTTGATTTATTGAAACTTACACCTCTTATGAGCACATTTATCCCCATAATTCACTCTGGTGGTTTTAAACATTTCATGAACTCATTTACTTCCTTTCGATTCTTATGAGTTATCAATATTTTCGATGGAAGGTCACGAAATCTCAAAAACGCAATGGCATAATAAAGTTTGATATATTGAAACTTACACCTCTTATGAGCTCATTTATCCCCATAACTCACTTTAGTATTTTTGAACATTTTATGAACTCATTTTCTTCGTTCTCGATTCCTATGAGTTATCGCTATTTTCAATGGAAGGTCAGAAAATCTCAAAACACAAAGGCATAATAAAGTTTGATATATTGAAAATTACACCTCTTATGAGCTCATTTATCCCCATAACTCACTTTAGTATTTTTGAACATTTTATGAACTCATTTTATTCGTTCTCGATTCCTATGAGTTATCGCTATTTTCAATGGAAGGTCACAAAATCTCAAAACACAAAGGCATAATAAAGTTTGATATATTGAAACTTACACCAATTATGAGCACATTTAGCCCCATAATTCACTTTGGTGGTTTTGAACATTTCATGAACTTATTTTCTTCCATCTCGATTTTTATGAGTTATTGCTATTTTCAATGGAATGTCACGAAATCTCGAAACGCAATGGCATAATAAAGTTTGATATATTACAATTTACACCACTTAAGAGCACATTTATCCCCATAATTCACTCTGGTGGTTTTGAACATTTCATGAACTCATTTTCTTCCTTCTCGATTCTTATGAGTTATAGCTATTTTCAATGGAATGTCACGAAATCTCGAAACGTAATGGCATAATAAAGTTTGATATATTGAAACTTACACCACTTATGAGCACATTTATCCCCATTATTCACTTTGGTGGTTTTGAACATTCCAAGAACGCATTGCACTCATTTCGATTCTTATGTGTTATCGCTATTTTCAATGGAAGGTCACGAAATCTCGAAAACGCAATGCCGTAATAAAGTTTGATTTATTGAAACTTACACCTCTTATGAGCACATTTATCCCCATAATTCACTCTGGTGGTTTTAAACATTTCATGAACTCATTTACTTCCTTTCGATTCTTATGAGTTATCAATATTTTCGATGGAAGGTCAGAAAATCTCAAAACACAAAGGCATAATAAAGTTTGATATATTGAAAATTACACCTCTTATGAGCTCATTTATCCCCATAACTCACTTTAGTATTTTTGAACATTTTATGAACTCATTTTCTTCGTTCTCGATTCCTATGAGTTATCGTTATTTTCAATGGAAGGTCAGAAAATCTCAAACACAAAGGCATAATAAAGTTTGATATATTGAAACTTACAACAATTATGAGCACGTTTAACCCCATAATCCACTATGGTGGTTTTGAACATTTCATGAACTTATTTTCTTCCATCTCGATTCTTATGAGTTATTGCTATTTTCAATGGAATGTCACGAAATCTCGAAACGCAATGGCATAATAAAGTTTGATATATTGCAATTTACACCACTTAAGAGCACATTTATCCCCATAATTCACTCTGGTGGTTTTGAACATTTCATGAACTCATTTTCTTCCTTCTCGATTCTTATGAGTTATAGCTATTTTCAATGGAATGTCACGAAATCTCGAAACGTAATGGCATAATAAAGTTTGATATATTGAAACTTACACCACTTATGAGCACATTTATCCCCATTATTCACTTTGGTGGTTTTGAACATTCCAAGAACGCATTGCACTCATTTCGATTCTTATGTGTTATCGTTATTTTCAATGGAAGGTCACGAAATCTCGAAAACGCAATGCCGTAATAAAGTTTGATTTATTGAAACTTACACCTCTTATGAGCAAATTTATCCCCATAATTCACTCTGCTGGTTTTAAACATTTCATGAACTCATTTACTTCCTTTCGATTCTTATGAGTTATCAATATTTTCGATGGAAGGTCACGAAATCTCAAAAACGCAATGGCATAATAAAGTTTGATATATTGAAACTTACACCTCTTATGAGCTCATTTATCCCCATAACTCACTTTAGTATTTTTGAACATTTTATAAACTCATTTTCTTCGTTCTCGATTCCTATGAGTTATCGCTATTTTCAATGGAAGGTCAGAAAATCTCAAAACACAAAGGCATAATAAAGTTTGATATATTGAAAATTACACCTCTTATGAGCTCATTTATCCCCATAACTCACTTTAGTATTTTTGAACATTTTATGAACTCATTTTATTCGTTCTCGATTCCTATGAGTTATCGCTATTTTCAATGGAAGGTCACAAAATCTCAAAACACAAAGGCATAATAAAGTTTGATATATTGAAACTTACACAATTTATGAGCACATTTAGCCCCATAATTCACTTTGGTGGTTTTGAACATTTCATGAACTTATTTTCTTCCATCTCGATTTTTATGAGTTATTGCTATTTTCAATGGAATGTCACGAAATCTCAAAACGCAATGGCATAATAAAGTTTGATATATTACAATTTACACCACTTAAGAGCACATTTATCCCCATAATTCACTCTGGTGGTTTTGAACATTTCATGAACTCATTTACTTCCTTCTCGATTCTTATGAGTTATCGCTATTTTCAATGAAATGTCACGAAATCTCGAAACGTAATGGCATAATAAAGTTTGATATATTGAAACTTACACCACTTATGAGCACATTTATCCCCATTATTCACTTTGGTGGTTTTGAACATTCCAAGAACGCATTGCACTCATTTCGATTCTTATGTGTTATCGCTATTTTCAATGGAAGGTCACGAAATCTCGAAAACGCAATGCCGTAATAAAGTTTGATTTATTGAAACTTACACCTCTTATGAGCACATTTATCCCCATAATTCACTCTGGTGGTTTTAAACATTTCATGAACTCATTTACTTCCTTTCGATTCTTATGAGTTATCAATATTTTCGATGGAAGGTCACGAAATCTCAAAAACGCAATGGCATAATAAAGTTTGATATATTGAAACTTACACCTCTTATGAGCTCATTTATCCCCATAACTCACTTTAGTATTTTTGAACATTTTATAAACTCATTTTCTTCGTTCTCGATTCCTATGAGTTATCGCTATTTTCAATGGAAGGTCAGAAAATCTCAAAACACAAAGGCATAATAAAGTTTGATATATTGAAAATTACACCTCTTATGAGCTCATTTATCCCCATAACTCACTTTAGTATTTTTGAACATTTTATGAACTCATTTTATTCGTTCTCGATTCCTATGAGTTATCGCTATTTTCAATGGAAGGTCACAAAATCTCAAAACACAAAGGCATAATAAAGTTTGATATATTGAAACTTACACAATTTATGAGCACATTTAGCCCCATAATTCACTTTGGTGGTTTTGAACATTTCATGAACTTATTTTCTTCCATCTCGATTTTTATGAGTTATTGCTATTTTCAATGGAATGTCACGAAATCTCGAAACGCAATGGCATAATAAAGTTTGATATATTACAATTTACACCACTTAAGAGCACATTTATCCCCATAATTCACTCTGGTGGTTTTGAACATTTCATGAACTCATTTTCTTCCTTCTCGATTCTTATGAGTTATAGCTATTTTCAATGGAATGTCACGAAATCTCGAAACGTAATGGCATAATAAAGTTTGATATATTGAAACTTACACCACTTATGAGCACATTTATCCCCATTATTCACTTTGGTGGTTTTGAACATTCCAAGAACGCATTGCACTCATTTCGATTCTTATGTGTTATCGCTATTTTCAATGGAAGGTCACGAAATCTCGAAAACGCAATGCCGTAATAAAGTTTGATTTATTGAAACTTACACCTCTTATGAGCACATTTATCCCCATAATTCACTCTGGTGGTTTTAAACATTTCATGAACTCATTTACTTCCTTTCGATTCTTATGAGTTATCAATATTTTCGATGGAAGGTCACGAAATCTCAAAAACGCAATGGCATAATAAAGTTTGATCTATTGAAACTTACACCTCTTATGAGCTCATTTATCCCCATAACTCACTTTAGTATTTTTGAACATTTTATGAACTCATTTTCTTCGTTCTCGATTCCTATGAGTTATCGTTATTTTCAATGGAAGGTCAGAAAATCTCAAACACAAAGGCATAATAAAGTTTGATATATTGAAACTTACAACAATTATGAGCACGTTTAACCCCATAATCCACTATGGTGGTTTTGAACATTTCATGAACTTATTTTCTTCCATCTCGATTCTTATGAGTTATTGCTATTTTCAATGGAATGTCACGAAATCTCGAAACGCAATGGCATAATAAAGTTTGATATATTGCAATTTACACCACTTAAGAGCACATTTATCCCCATAATTCACTCTGGTGGTTTTGAACATTTCATGAACTCATTTTCTTCCTTCTCGATTCTTATGAGTTATAGCTATTTTCAATGGAATGTCACGAAATCTCGAAACGTAATGGCATAATAAAGTTTGATATATTGAAACTTACACCACTTATGAGCACATTTATCCCCATTATTCACTTTGGTGGTTTTGAACATTCCAAGAACGCATTGCACTCATTTCGATTCTTATGTGTTATCGCTATTTTCAATGGAAGGTCACGAAATCTCGAAAACGCAATGCCGTAATAAAGTTTGATTTATTGAAACTTACACCTCTTATGAGCAAATTTATCCCCATAATTCACTCTGCTGGTTTTAAACATTTCATGAACTCATTTACTTCCTTTCGATTCTTATGAGTTATCAATATTTTCGATGGAAGGTCACGAAATCTCAAAAACGCAATGGCATAATAAAGTTTGATATATTGAAACTTACACCTCTTATGAGCTCATTTATCCCCATAACTCACTTTAGTATTTTTGAACATTTTATAAACTCATTTTCTTCGTTCTCGATTCCTATGAGTTATCGCTATTTTCAATGGAAGGTCAGAAAATCTCAAAACACAAAGGCATAATAAAGTTTGATATATTGAAAATTACACCTCTTATGAGCTCATTTATCCCCATAACTCACTTTAGTATTTTTGAACATTTTATGAACTCATTTTATTCGTTCTCGATTCCTATGAGTTATCGCTATTTTCAATGGAAGGTCACAAAATCTCAAAACACAAAGGCATAATAAAGTTTGATATATTAAAAAATTCCACCTCTTATGAGCTCATTTATCCCCATAACTCACTTTAGTATTTTTGAACATTTTATGAACTCATTTTATTCGTTCTCGATTCCTATGAGTTATTGCTATTTTCAATGGAATGTCACGAAATCTCAAAACGCAATGGCATAATAAAGTTTGATATATTACAATTTACACCACTTAAGAGCACATTTATCCCCATAATTCACTCTGGTGGTTTTGAACATTTCATGAACTCATTTACTTCCTTCTCGATTCTTATGAGTTATCGCTATTTTCAATGAAATGTCACGAAATCTCGAAACGTAATGGCATAATAAAGTTTGATATATTGAAACTTACACCACTTATGAGCACATTTATCCCCATTATTCACTTTGGTGGTTTTGAACATTCCAAGAACGCATTGCACTCATTTCGATTCTTATGTGTTATCGCTATTTTCAATGGAAGGTCACGAAATCTCGAAAACGCAGAGCCGTAATAAAGTTTGATTTATTGAAACTTACACCTCTTATGAGCACATTTATCCCCATAATTCACTTTGGTGGTTTTAAACATTTTACGAAATTATTTACTTTCTTTCGATTTTTAAGGGGTAATCATATTTTCGATGGAAGGTCACGAAATCTCAAAAACGCAATGGCATAATAAAGTTTGATATATTGAAACTTACACCTCTTATGAGCTCATTTATCCCCATAACTCACTTTAGTATTTTTGAACATTTTATGAACTCATTTTCTTCGTTCTCGATTCCTATGAGTTATCGTTATTTTCAATGGAAGGTCAGAAAATCTCAAAACACAAAGGCATAATAAAGTTTGATATATTGAAACTTACACCAATTATGAGCTCATTTAACCCCATAATTCACTATGGTGGTTTTGAACATTTCATGAACTTATTTTCTTCCATCTCGATTCTTATGAGTTATTGCTATTTTCAATGGAATGTCACGAAATCTCGAAACGCAATGGCATAATAAAGTTTGATATATTGCAATTTACACCACTTAAGAGCACATTTCTCCTCATAATTCACTCTGGTGGTTTTGAACATTTCATGAACTCATTTTCTTCTTTCTCGATTCTTATGAGTTATCGCTATTTTCAATGGAATGTCACGAAATCTCGAAACGTAATGGCATAATAAAGTTTGATATATTGAAACTTACACCACTTATGAGCACATTTATCCCCATTATTCACTTTGGTGGTTTTGAACATTCCAAGAACGCATTGCACCTCATTTCGATTCTTATGAGTTATCGCTATTTTCAATGGAAGGTCACGAAATCTCGAAAACGCAATGCCGTAATAAAGTTTGATTTATTGAAACTTACACCTCTTATGAGCACATTTATCCCCATAATTCACTTCTGGTGGTTTTAAACATTTCATGAACTCATTTACGGCTTCCTTTCGAATTCTTATGAGTTATCAATATTTTCGATGGAAGGTCACGAAATCTCAAAAACGCATGATGGCATAATAAAGTTTGATATATTGAAACTTACACCTCTTATATGAATGAGCTCATTTATCCCCATAACTCACTTTAGTATTTTTGAACATTTTATAAACTAAAGTTTTCTTCGATTCTAGATTCCTATGAGGTTATCGCCATTTTCAATGGAAGCGTCACGAAATCTCAAAACACAAAGGCATAATAAAGTTTCGATATATTGAAAATTACACCTCTTATGAGCTCATTTATCTACATAACTCACTTTAGTATTTTTGAACATTTTATGAACTCATTTCCCCAATGGATTCTGCGATTCCTATGAGTTATCGCTACATTCACTGATGAAGGGTCTGAAAATCTCAAAACACAAAGGCATAATAAAGTTTGATATATTGAAACTTACACCAATTATGAACACATTTAGCCCCATAATTCACTCTGGTGGTTTTGAACATTTCATGAACTTATTTTCTTCCATCTCGATTCTTATAAGTTATTGCTATTTTCAATGGAATGTCACGAAATCTCGAAACGCATGGCATAATAAAGTTTGATATATTGCAATTTACACCACTTAAGAGCACATTTATCCCCATAATTCACTCTGGTGGTTTTGAACATTTCATGAACTCATTTACTTCCTTCTCGATTCTTATGAGTTATCGCTATTTTCAATGGAATGTCACGAAATCTCGAAACGTAATGGCATAATAAAGTTTGATATATTGAAACTTACACCACTTATGAGCACATTTATCCCCATAATTCACTTTGGTGGTTTTGAACATTCCAAGAACGCATTGCCCTCATTTCGATTCTTATGAGTTATCACTATTTTCAATGGAAGGTCACGAAATCTCGAAAACGCAATGCCGTAATAAAGTTTGATTTATTGAAACTTACACCTCTTATGAGCACATTTATCCCCATAATTCACTCTGGTGGTTTTAAACATTTCATGAACTCATTTACTTCCTTTCGATTCTTATGAGTTATCAATATTTTCGATGGAAGGTCACGAAATCTCAAAAACGCAATGGCATAATAAAGTTTGATATATTGAAACTTACACCTCTTATGAGCTCATTTATCCCCATAACTCACTTTAGTATTTTTGAACATTTTATGAACTCATTTTCTTCGTTCTCGATTCCTATGAGTTATCGCTATTTTCAATGGAAGGTCAGAAAATCTCAAAACACAAAGGCATAATAAAGTTTGATATATTGAAACTTACACCAATTATGAGCACATTTAGCCCCATAATTCACTTTGGTGGTTTTGAACATTTCATGAACTTATTTTCTTCCATCTCGATTCTTATGAGTTATTGCTATTTTCAATGGAATGTCACGAAATCTCAAAACGCAATGGCATAATAAAGTTTGATATATTGCAATTTACACCACTTAAGAGCACATTTATCCCCATAATTCACTCTGGTGGTTTTGAACATTCCATGAACGCATTGCCCTCATTCTCGATTCTTATGAGTTATCGCTATTTTCAATGGAATGTCACGAAATCTCGAAACGTAATGGCATAATAAAGTTTGATATATTGAAACTTACACCACTTATGAGCACATTTATCCCCATAATTCACTTTGGTGGTTTTGAACATTCCAAGAACGCATTGCCCTCATTTCGATTCTTATGAGTTATCACTATTTTCAATGGAAGGTCACGAAATCTCGAAAACGCAATGCCGTAATAAAGTTTGATTTATTGAAACTTACACCTCTTATGAGCACATTTATCCCCATAATTCACTCTGGTGGTTTTGAACATTTCATGAACTCATTTACTTCATTTCGATTCTTATGAGTTATCGCTATTTTCAATGGAAGGTCACGAAATCTCGAAAACGCAATGCCGTAATAAAGTTTTATGTATTTAAACTTACACCTCTTATGAGCACATTTATCCCCATAATTCACTCTGGTGGTTTTAAACATTTCATGAACTCATTTTCTTCGTTCTCGATTCTTATGAGTTATCAATATTTTCAATGGAAGGTCACGAAATCTCAAAAACGCAATGGCATAATAAAGTTTGATATATTGAAACTTACACCTCTTATGAGCTCATTTATCCCCATAACTCACTTTAGTATTTTTGAACATTTTATGAACTCATTTTCTTCGTTCTCGATTCCTATGAGTTATCGCTATTTTCAATGGAAGGTCAGAAAATCTCAAAACACAAAGGCATAATAAAGTTTGATATATTGAAACTTACACCAATTATGAGCACATTTAGCCCCATAATTCACTTTGGTGGTTTTGAACATTTCATGAACTTATTTTCTTCCATCTCGATTCTTATGAGTTATTGCTATTTTCAATGGAATGTCACGAAATCTCGAAACGCAATGGCATAATAAAGTTTGATATATTGCAATTTACACCACTTAAGAGCACATTTATCCCCATAATTCACTCTGGTGGTTTTGAACATTTCATGAACTCATTTCTTTCCTTCTCGATTCTTATGAGTTATCGCTATTTTCAATGGAATGTCACGAAATCTCGAAACGTAATGGCATAATAAAGTTTGATATATTGAAACTTACACCACTTATGAGCACATTTATCCCCATAATTCACTTTGGTGGTTTTGAACATTTCAAGAACGCATTGCCCTCATTTCGATTCTTATGAGTTATCGCTATTTTCAATGGAAGGTCACGAAATCTCGAAAACGCAATGCCGTAATAAAGTTAGATTTATTGAAACTTACACCTCTTATGAACAAATTTATCCTCATAATTCACTCTGGTGGTTTTAAACATTTCATGAACTCATTTACTTCCTTTTCTATTCTTATGAGTTATCGCTATTTTCAATGGAAGGTCACGAAATCTCGAAACGCAATGGCATAATAAAGTTTGATATATTGCAATTTACACCACTGAAGAGCACATTTATCCCCATAATTCACTCTGGTGGTTTTGAACATTTCATGAACTCATTTCCTTCCTTCTCGATTCTTATGAGTTATCGCTATTTTCAATGGAAGGTCACGAAATCTCAAAAACGCAATGGCATAATAAAGTTTGATATATTGAAACTTACACCTCTTATGAGCTCATTTATCCCCATAACTCACTTTCGTATTTTTGAACATTTTATGAACTCATTTTCTTCGTTCTCGATTCCTATGAGTTATCGCTATTTTCAATGGAAGGTCAGAAAATCTCAAAACACAAAGGCATAATAAAGTTTGATATATTGAAACTTACACCAATTATGAACACATTTAGCCCCATAATTCACTTTGGTGGTTTTGAACATTTCATGAACTTATTTTCTTCCATCTCGATTCTTATGAGTTATTGCTATTTTCAATGGAATGTCACGAAATCTCGAAACGCAATGGCATAATAAAGTTTGATATATTGCAATTTACACCACTTAAGAGCACATTTATCCCCATAATTCACTTTGGTGGTTTTGAACATTTCATGAACTTATTTTCTTCCATCTCGATTCTTATGAGTTATTGCTATTTTCAATGGAATGTCACGAAATCTCGAAACGCAATGGCATAATAAAGTTTGATATATTGAAACTTACACCACTTATGAGCACATTTATCCCCATAATTCACTTTGGTGGTTTTGAACATTCCAAGAACGCATTGCCCTCATTTCGATTCTTATGAGTTATCGCTATTTTCAATGGAAGGTCACGAAATCTCGAAAACGCAATGCCGTAATAAAGTTTGATTTATTGAAACTTACACCTCTTATGAGCACATTTATCCCCATAATTCACTCTGGTGGTTTTAAACATTTCATGAACTCATTTACTTCCTTCTCGATTCTTATGAGTTATCACTATTTTCAATGGAAGGTCACGAAATCTCAAAAACGCAATGGCATAATAAAGTTTGATATATTGAAACTTACACCTCTTATGAGCTCATTTATCCCCATAACTCACTTTGGTGGTTTTGAACATTTCATGAACTTATTTTCTTCCATCTCGATTCCTATGAGTTATCGCTATTTTCAATGGAAGGTCACGAAATCTCGAAAATGCAATGACATAATAAAGTTTGATATATTGAAACTTACACCACTTATGAGCACATTTAGCCCCATAATTCACTTTGGTGGTTTTGAACATTTCATGAACTTATTTTCTTCGTTCTCGATTCTTATGAGTTATCGCTATTTTCAATGGAAGGTCACGAAATCTCGAAAACGCAATGGCGTATTAAAGATTGATATATTGAAACTTACACCAATTATGAACACATTTAGCCCCATAATTCACTTTGGTGGTTTTGAACATTTCATGAACTTATTTTCTTCCATCTCGATTCTTATGAGTTTTTGCTATTTTCAATGGAATGTCACGAAATCTCGAAACGCAATGGCATAATAAAGTTTGATATATTGCAATTTACACCACTTAAGAGCACATTTATCCCCATAATTTACTCTGGTGGTTTTGAACATTTCATGAACACATTTCAATCCTTCTCGATTCTTATGAGTTATCGCTATTTTCAATGGAATGTCACAAAATCTCGAAACGTAATAGCATAATAAAGTTTGATATATCGAAACTTACACCACTTATGAGCACATTTATCTCCATAATTCACTCTGGTGGTTTTGAACATTTCATGAACGCATTGCCTTCCTTATCTATTCTTATGAGTTATCGCTATTTTCAATGGAATGTCACAAAATCTCGAAACGTAATAGCATAATAAAGTTTGATATATCGAAACTTACACCACTTATGAGCACATTTATCTCCATAATTCACTTTGGTGGTTTTGAACATTTCATGAACTCATTTCCTTCCTTCTCGATTCTTATGAGTTATCAGTATTTTCAATGGAATGTCACGAAATCTCGAAACGTAATGGCATAATAAAGTTTGATATATCGAAACTTACACCACTTATGAGCACATTTATCCCCATAATTCACTTTGGTGGTTTTGAACATTCCAAGAACGCATTGCCCTCATTTCGATTCTTATGAGTAATAGCTATTTTCAATGGAAGGTCAGAAAATCTCAAAACACAAAGGCATAATAAAGTGTGATATATTGAAACTTACACCAATTATGAACACATTTAGCCCCATAATTCACTTTGGTGGTTTTGAACATTTCATGAACTTATTTTCTTCCATCTCGATTCTTATGAGTTATTGCTCTTTTCAATGGAATGTCACGAAATCTCGAAACGCAATGGCATAATAAAGTTTGATATATTGCAATTTACACCACTTATGAGCACATTTATCCCCATAATTCACTCTGGTGGTTTTGAACATTTCATGAACTCATTTTCTTCGTTCTCGATTCTTATGAGTTATCAATATTTTCGATGGAAGGTCACGAAATCTCAAAAACGCAATGGCATAATAAAGTTTGATATATTGAAACTTACACCTCTTATGAGCACATTTATCCCCATAACTCACTTTGGTGGTTTTGAACATTTCATGAACGCATTTCCCTCATTCTCGATTCTTATGAGTTATCGCTATTTTCAATGGAAGGTCACGAAATCTCAAAAACACAATGGCGTAATAAATTTTGATTTATTAAAACTTACAACTCTTATGAGCACATTTATCCCCATAATTCACTATGGTGGTTTTGAACATTTCATGAACTCATTTCCTTCCTTCTCGATTCTTATGAGTTATCGATATTTTCCATGGAAGCTCACGAAATCTCAAAAACACAATGGCATAATAAATTTTGATGTATTGAAACTTACACCTCTTATGAGCACATTTATCCCCATAACTCACTTTAGTATTTTTGAACATTTTATGAACTCATTTTCTTCGTTCTCGATTCCTTATGAGTTATCGCTATTTTCAATGGAAGGTCAGAAATCTCAAAACACAAAGGCATAATAAAGTTTGATTTATTGAAACTTACACCTCTTATGAGCACATTTATCTCCATAATTCACTCTGGTGGTTTTGAACATTTCATGAACTCATTTTCTTCGTTCTCGATTCCTATGAGTTATCGCTATTTTCAATGGAAGGTCAGAAAATCTCAAAACACAAAGGCATAATAAAGTTTGATATATTGAAACTTACACCAATTATGAACACATTTAGCCCCATAATTCACTTTGGTGGTTTTGAACATTTCATGAACTTATTTTCTTCCATCTCGATTCTTATGAGTTATTGCTATTTTCAATGGAATGTCACGAAATCTCGAAACGTAATGGCATAATAAAGTTTGATATATTGAAACTTACACCACTTATGAGCACATTTATCCCCATAATTCACTTTGGTGGTTTTGAACATTCCAAGAACGCATTGCCCTCATTTCGATTCTTATGAGTTATCGCTATTTTCAATGGAAGGTCACGAAATCTCGAAAACGCAATGCCGTAATAAAGTTTGATATATTGAAACTTACACCTCTTATGAGCACATTTATCCCCATAATTCACTCTGGTGGTTTTAAACATTTCATGAACTCATTTACTTCCTTTCGATTCTTATGAGTTATCAATATTTTCGATGGAAGGTCACGAAATCTCAAAAACGCAATGGCATAATAAAGTTTGATATATTGAAACTTACACCTCTTATGAGCTCATTTATCCCCATAACTCACTTTGGTGGTTTTGAACATTTCATGAACTTATTTTCTTCCATCTCGATTCCTATGAGTTATCGCTATTTTCAATGGAAGGTCACGAAATCTCGAAAATGCAATGACATAATAAAGTTTGATATATTGCAATTTACACCACTTATGAGCACATTTATCCCCATAATTCACTCTGGTGGTTTTGAACATTTAATGAACTCATTTTCTTCGTTCTCGATTCTTATGAGTTATCAATATTTTCGATGGAAGGTCACGAAATCTCAAAACACAAATGCTTAATAAAGTTTGATATATTGAAACTTACACCAACTTATGAGCACATTTATCCCCATAATTCACTTTGGTGGTTTTGAACATTTCATGAACTTATTTTCTTCCATCTCGATTCTTATGAGTTATTGCTATTTTCAATGGAATGTCACGAAATCTCAAAACACAAAGGCATAATAAAGTTTGATATATTGAAACTTACACCAATTATGAACACATTTAGCCCCATAATTCACTTTGGTGGTTTTGAACATTTCATGAACTCATTTTCTTCCTTCTCGATTCTTATGAGTTATTGCTATTTTCAATGGAATGTCACGAAATCTCGAAACGTAATGGCATAATAAAGTTTGATATATTGAAACTTACACCACTTATGAGCACATTTATCCCCATAATTCACTTTGGTGGTTTTGAACATTCCAAGAACGCATTGCCCTCATTTCGATTCTTATGAGTTATCGCTATTTTCAATGGAAGGTCACGAAATCTCGAAAACGCAATGGCGTAATAAAGTTTGATTTATTGAAACTTACACCACTTATGAGCACATTTATCCCCATAATTCACTCTGGTGGTTTTAAACATTTCATGAACTCATTTACTTCGTTCTCTATTCTTATGAGTTATCAATATTTTCGATGGAAGGTCACGAAATCTCAAAAACGCAATGGCATAATAAAGTTTGATATATTGAAACTTACACCTCTTATGAGCACATTTATCCCCATAACTCACTTTGGTATTTTTGAACATTTTATGAACTCATTTTCTTCGTTCTCGATTCCTTATGAGTTATCGCTATTTTCAATGGAAGGTCAGAAAATCTCAAAACACAATGGCATAATAAAGTTTGATATATTGAAACTTACACCTCTTATGAGCACATTTATCCCCATAATTCACTTTGGTGGTTTTGAACATTTCATGAACTCATTTTCTTCGTTCTCGATTCTTATGAGTTATCGCTATTTTCGATGGAAGGTCACGAAATCTCAAAAACGCAATGGCATAATAAAGTTTGATATATTGAAACTTACACCTCTTATGAGCACATTTATCCCCATAATTCACTCTGGTGGTTTTGAACATTTCATGAACTCATTTTCTTCCTTTCGATTCTTATGAGTTATCAATATTTTCGATGGAAGGTCACGAAATCTCAAAAACGCAATGGCATAATAAAGTTTGATATATTGAAACTTACACCTCTTATGAGCTCATTTATCCCCATAACTCACTCTGGTGGTTTTGAATATTTCATGAACTCATTTTCTTCTTTCTCGATTCTTATGAGTTATCAATATTTTCGATGGAAGGTCACGAAATCTCAAAAACGCAATGGCATAATAAAGTTTGATATATTGAAACTTACACCTCTTATGAGCTCATTTATCCCCATAACTCACTTTGGTGGTTTTGAACATTTCATGAACTTATTTTCTTCCATCTCGATTCCTATGAGTTATCGCTATTTTCAATGGAAGGTCACGAAATCTCGAAAACGCAGTGCCGTAATAAAGTTTGATTTATTGAAACTTACACCTCTTATGAGCACATTTATCCCCATAATTCACTCTGGTGGTTTTAAACATTTCATGAACTCATTTACTTCCTTTCGATTCTTATGAGTTATCAATATTTTCGATGGAAGGTCACGAAATCTCAAAAACGCAATGGCATAATAAAGTTTGATATATTGAAACTTACACCTCTTATGAGCTCATTTATCCCCATAACTCACTTTAGTATTTTTGAACATTTTATGAACTCATTTTCTTCGTTCTCGATTCCTATGAGTTATCGCTATTTTCAATGGAAGGTCAGAAAATCTCAAAACACAAAGGCATAATAAAGTTTGATATATTGAAACTTACACCAATTATGAGCACATTTAGCCCCATAATTCACTTTGGTGGTTTTGAACATTTCATGAACTTATTTTCTTCCATCTCGATTCTTATGAGTTATCGCTATTTTCAATGGAAGGTCAGAAAATCTCAAACATAAAGGCATAATAAAGTTTGATATATTGAAACTTACACCAATTATGAACACATTTAGCCCCATAATTCACTTTGGTGGTTTTGAACATTTCATGAACTTATTTTCTTCCTTCTCGATTCTTATGAGTTATTGCTATTTTCAATGGAATGTCACGAAATCTCGAAACGTAATGGCATAATAAAGTTTGATATATCGAAACTTACACCACTTATGAGCACATTTATCCCCATAATTCACTTTGGTGGTTTTGAACATTCCAAGAACGCATTGCCCTCATTTCGATTCTTATGAGTTATCGCTATTTTCAATGGAAGGTCACGAAATCTCGAAAACGCAATGCCGTAATAAAATTTGATTTATTGAAACTTATACCTCTTATGAGCACATTTATCCCCATAATTCACTTTGGTGGTTTTAAACATTTCATGAACGCATTTAACATATTTCGATTCTTATGAGTTATCACTACTTTCAATGGAAGGTCACGAAATCTCGAAAACGCAGTGCCGTAATAAAGTTTGATTTATTGAAACTTACACCTCTTATGATCACATTTATCCCCATAATTCACTCTGGTGGTTTTGAACATTTCATGAACTCATTTTCTTCGTTCCCGCTTCTTATGAGTTATCAATATTTTCGATGGAAGGTCACGAAATCTCAAAACGCAATGGCATAATAAAGTTTGATATATTGAAACTTACACCTCTTATGAGCTCATTTATCCCCATAACTCACTTTAGTATTTTTGAACATTTTATGAACTCATTTTCTTCGTTCTCGATTCCTATGAGTTATCGCTATTTTCAATGGAAGGTCACAAAATCTCAAAACACAAAGGCATAATAAAGTTTGATATATTGAAACTTACACCAATTATGAACACATTTAGCCCCATAATTCACTTTGGTGGTTTTGAACATTTCATGAACTTATTTTCTTCCATCTCGATTCTTATGAGTTATTGCTATTTTCAATGGAATGTCACGAAATCTCGAAACGCAATGGCATAATAAAGTTTGATATATTGAAACTTACACCACTTAAGAGCACTTTTATCCCCATAATTCACTCTGGTGGTTTTAAACATTTCATGAACTCATTTTCTTCCTTTTCTATTCTTATGAGTTATCAATATTTTCGATGGAAGGTTACGAAATCTCAAAATCGGAATAGCGTAATGTAGGNAAAGAGATTAAAACTTGGAGCACTCAGGATCACTTTAAAAAACATAATTCACTTTGGTGGTTTTGAACATTCCAAGAACGCATTGCCCTCATTTCGATTCTTATGTGTTATCGCTATTTTCAATGGAAGGTCACGAAATCTCGAAAACGCAATGTCGTAATAAATTTTGATTTATTGAAACTTACACCTCTTATGAGCACATTTATCCCCATAATTCACTCTGGTGGTTTTTAACATTTCATGAACTCATTTACTTCCTTTCGATTCTTATGAGTTATCAATATTTTCGATGGAAGGTCACGAAATCTCAAAAACGCAATGGCATAATAAAGTTTGATATATTGAAACTTACACCTCTTATGAGCTCATTTATCCCCATAACTCACTTTGGTGGTTTTGAACATTTCATGAACTTATTTTCTTCCATCTCGATTCCTATGAGTTATCGCTATTTTCAATGGAAGGTCACGAAATCTCGAAAACGCAGTGCCGTAATAAAGTTTGATTTATTGAAACTTACACCTCTTATGAGCACATTTATCCCCATAATTCACTCTCGTGGTTTTAAACATTTCATGAACTCATTTACTTCCTTTTCTATTCTTATGAGTTATCGCTATTTTCAATGGAAGGTCACGAAATCTCTAAAACGCAAGGGCGTAAAAAAGTTTGATTTATGGAAAATTACACCTCTTATGAGCTTATTTATCCCCATAACTCACTTTGGTATTTTTGAACATTTCATGAACTTATTTTCTTCCATCTCGATTCTTATGAGTTATTGCTATTTTCAATGGAATGTCACGAAATCTCGAAACGCAATGGCATTATAAAGTTTGATATATTGCAATTTACACCACTTAAGAGCACATTTATCCCCATAATTCACTCTGGTGGTTTTGAACATTTCATGAACTCATTTTCTTCCTTCTCGATTCTTATGAGTTATCGCTATTTTCAATGGAATGTCACGAAATCTCGAAACGTAATGGCATAATAAAGTTTGATATATCGAAACTTACACCACTTATGAGCACATTTATCCCCATTATTCACTTTGGTGGTTTTGACCATTCCATTATCTCATATGCTTCGGCGACCTTCTTAAGTGTTACTCCTTCTCTACACGGAACGCCACCAATCTCTCAAAACGCAATGGCATAATAAAGTTTGATATATTGAAACTTACACCTCTTATGAGCACATTTATCCCCATAATTCACTCTGGTGGTTTTGAACATTTCATGAACTCATTTTCTTCCTTCTCGATTCTTATGAGTTATCAATATTTTCGATGGAAGGTCACGAAATCTCAAAAACGCAATGGCATAATAAAGTTTGATATATTGAAACTTACACCTCTTATGAGCTCATTTATCCCCATAACTCACTTTAGTATTTTTGAACATTTTATGAACTCATTTTCTTCGTTCTCGATTCCTATGAGTTATCGCTATTTTCAATGGAAGGTCAGAAAATCTCAAAACACAAAGGCATAATAAAGTTTGATATATTGAAACTTACACCAATTATGAGCACATTTATCCCCATAATTCACTTTGGTGGTTTTGAACATTTCATGAACTTATTTTCTTCCATCTCGATTCTTATGAGTTATTGCTATTTTCAATGGAATGTCACGAAATCTCGAAACACAAAGGCATAATAAAGTTTGATATATTGAAACTTACACCAATTATGAGCACATTTAGCCCCATAATTCACTTTGGTGGTTTTGAACATTTCATGAACTTATTTTCTTCCATCTCGATTCTTATGAGTTATTGCTATTTTCAATGGAATGTCACGAAATCTCGAAACGTAATGGCATAATAAAGTTTGATATATTGAAACTTACACCACTTATGAGCACATTTATCCCCATTATTCACTTTGGTGGTTTTGAACATTCCAAGAACGCATTGCACTCATTTCGATTCTTATGTGTTATCGCTATTTTCAATGGAAGGTCACGAAATCTCGAAAACGCAATGCCGTAATAAAGTTTGATTTATTGAAACTTACACCTCTTATGAGCACATTTATCCCCATAATTCACTCTGGTGGTTTTGAACATTTCATGAACTCATTTACTTCCTTCTCGATTCTTATGAGTTATCAATATTTTCAATGGAATGTCACAAAATCTCAAAACACAAAGGCATAATAAAGTTTGATATATTGAAACTTACACCAATTATGAGCACATTTAGCCCCATAATTCACTTTGGTGGTTTTGAACATTTCATGAACTTATTTTCTTCCATCTCGATTTTTATGTGTTTTTTTAATGTTCAGTCGACTATCGAGATCTACCCTATTTCACTGGCATAAGCTCGTTTGATCTATTGCAACTTACACCTCTTATGAGCACATTTATCCCCATAATTCACTCTGGTGGTTTTGAACATTTCATGAACTCATTTACTTCCTTCTCGATTCTTATGAGTTATCGCTATTTTCAATGGAAGGTCAGAAAATCTCAAAACACAAAGGCATAATAAAGTTTGATATATTGAAACTTACACCAATTATGAGCACATTTATCCCCATAATTCACTTTGGTGGTTTTGAACATTTCATGAACTTATTTTCTTCCATCTCGATTCTTATGAGTTATTGCTATTTTCAATGGAATGTCACGAAATCTCGAAACGCAATGGCATACTAAAGTTTGATATATTGCAATTTACACCACTTAAGAGCACATTTATCCCCATAATTCACTCTGGTGGTTTTGAACATTTCATGAACTCATTTTCTTCCTTCTCGATTCTTATGAGTTATCGCTATTTTAAATGGAATGTCTCGAAATCTCGAAACGTAATGGCATAATAAAGTTTGATATATCGAAACTTACACCACCTATGAGCACATTTAACCCCATTATTCACTTTTTTTTTTTTAATCATCCGACGAACACAGTGACCTACACTCTTTCCCTACACGTCACTCTTCTTATCTATTGAAATGTCACAAAACTCCAAAACGCAATGGCATAATAAAGTTTGATTTATTGAAACTTACACCTCTTATGAGCACATTTATCCCCATAATTCACTCTGGTGGTTTTAAACATTTCATGAACTCATTTACTTCGTTTTCTATTCTTATGAGTTATCAATATTTTCAATGGAAGGTCACGAAATCTCAAAAACGCAATGGCATAATAAAGTTTGATATATTGAAACTTACACCTCTTATGAGCACATTTATCCCCATAATTCACTTTAGTATTTTTGAACATTTGATGAACTCATTTTCTTCGTTCTCGATTCCTATGAGTTATCGCTATTTTCAATGGAAGGTCAGAAAATCTCAAAACACAATGGCATAATAAAGTTTGATATATTGAAACTTACACCTCTTATGAGCACATTTATCCCCATAACTCACTTTAGTATTTTTGAACATTTCATGAACTCATTTCCTTCCTTCTCAATTCTTATGGGTTATCGCTATTTTCAATGGAATGTCAGTAAATCTCGAAACACAATGGCATAATAAAGTTTGATATATTGAAACTTACACCACTTATGAGCACATTTAGATCCATAATTCACTTTGGTGGTTTTGAACATTTCATGAACTTATCTTCTTCCATCTCAATTCTTATGAGTTATTGCTATTTTCAATGGAATGTCAAGAAATCTCGAAACGCAATGGCATAATAAAGTTTGATATATTGCAATTTACACCACTTAAGAGCACATTTATCCCCATAATTCACTATGGTGGTATTGAACATTTCATGAACTCATTTTCTTCCTTCTCGATTCTTATGAGTTATTAATATTTTCGATGGAAGGTTACGAAATCTCAAAAACGCAATGGCATAATAAAGTTTGATATATTGAAACTTACACCACTTATGAGCACTTTTATCCCCATAATTCACTCTGGTGGTTTTAAACATTTCATGAACTCATTTTCTTCCTTTTCTCTTCTTATGAGTTATCAATATTTTCGATGGAAGGTCACGAAATCTCAAAAACGCAATGGCATAATAAAGTTTGATTTAATTAACCTTACACCTCTTATGAGCACTTTTATCCCCATAATTCACTCTGGTGGTTTTAAACATTTCATGAACTCATTTTCTTCCTTTTCTATTCTTATGAGTTATCAATATTTTCGATGGAAGGTCACGAAATCTCAAAAACGCAATGGCATAATAAAGTTTGATATATTGAAACTTACACCTCTTATGAGCTCATTTATCCCCATAACTCACTTTAGTATTTTTGAACATTTTATGAACTCATTTTCTTCGTTCTCGATTCCTATGAGTTATCGCTATTTTCAATGGAAGGTCAGAAAATCTCAAAACACAAAGGCATAATAAAGTTTGATATATTGAAACTTACACCAATTATGAGCACATTTAGCCCCATAATTCACTTTGGTGGTTTTGAACATTTCATGAACTTATTTTCTCCCATCTCGATTCTTATGAGTTATTGCTCTTTTCAATGGAATGTAACGAAATCTCGAAACGCAATGGCATAATAAAGTTTGATATATTGCAATTTACACCACTTAAGAGCACATTTATCCCATAATTCACTCTGGTGGTTTTGAACATTTCATGAACTCATTTACTTCCTTCTCGATTCTTATGAGTTATCGCTATTTTCAATGGAATGTCACGAAATCTCGAAACGTAATGGCATAATAAAGTTTGATATATTGAAACTTACACCACTTATGAGCACATTTATCCCCATTATTCACTTTGGTGGTTTTGAACATTCCAAGAACGCATTTCACTCATTTTGATTCTTATGAGTTATCGCTATTTTCAATGAAATGTCACGAAATCTCGAAACGTAATGGCATAATAAAGTTTGATATATTGAAACTTACACCTCTTATGAGCACATTTATCCCCATTATTCACTTTGGTGGTTTTAAACATTTCATGAACTCATTTACTTCCTTTCGATTCTTATGAGTTATCAATATTTTCGATGGAAGGTCACGAAATCTCAAAAACGCAATGGCATAATAAAGTTTGATATATTGAAACTTACACCTCTTATGAGCTCATTTATCCCCATAACTCACTTTAGTATTTTTGAACATTTTATGAACTCATTTTCTTTGTTTTCGATTCTTATGAGTTATCAATATTTTCGATGGAAGGTCACGAAATCTCAAAAACGCAATGGCATAATAAAGTTTGATATATTGAAACTTACACCTCTTATGAGCTCATTTATCCCCATAACTCACTTTAGTATTTTTGAACATTTTATGAACTCATTTTCTTCGTTCTCGATTCCTATGAGTTATCGCTATTTTCAATGGAAGGTCAGAAAATCTCAAAACACAAAGGCATAATAAAGTTTGATATATTGAAACTTACACCTCTTATGAGCACATTTATCCCCATAATTCACTTTAGTAGTTTTGAACATTTTATGAACTTATTTTCTTCCTTCTCGATTCTTATGAGTTATTGCTATTTTCAATGGAATGTCACGAAATCTCGAAACGCAATGGCATAATAAAGTTTGATATATTGCAATTTACACCACTTAAGAGCACATTTATCCCCATAATTCACTCTGGTGGTTTTGAACATTTCATGAACTCATTTCCTTCCTTCTCGATTCTTATGAGTTATCGCTATTTTCAATGGAGTGTCACGAAATCTCAAAACGTAATGGCATAATAAAGTTTGATATATCGAAACTTACACCACTTATGAGCACATTTATCCCCATTATTCACTTTGGTGGTTTTGAACATTCCAAGAACGCATTGCCCTCATTTCGATTCTTATGAGTTATCGCTATTTTCAATGGAAGGTCACGAAATCTCGAAAACGCTATGCCGTAATAAAGTTTGATTTATTGAAACTTACACCTCTTATGAGCATATTTATCCCCATAATTAACTCTGGTGGTTTTGAACATTTCATGAACTCATTTCCTTCCTTCTCGATTCTTATGAGTTATATATAATTTTCGATGGAAGGTCACGAAATCTCAAAAACGCAATGGCATAATAAAGTTTGATATATTGAAACTTACACCTCTTATGAGCTCATTTATCCCCATAACTCACTTTAGTATTTTTGAACATTTTATTAACTCATTTTCTTCGTTCTCGATTCCTATGAGTTATCGCTATTTTCAATGGAAGGTCAGAAAATCTCAAAACACAAAGGCATAATAAAGTTTGATATATTGAAACTTACACCAATTATGAGCACATTTAGCCCCATAATTCACTTTGGTGGTTTTGAACATTTCATGAACTTATTTTCTTCCATCTCGATTCTTATGAGTTATTGCTATTTGCAATGGAATATAACGAAATCTCGAAACGCAATGGCATAATAAAGTTTGATATATTGCAATTTACACCACTTAAGAGCACATTTATCCCCATAATTCACTCTGGTGGTTTTGAACATTTCATGAACTCATTTTCTTCCTTCTCGATTCTTATGAGTTATCGCTATTTTCAATGGAATGTCACGAAATCTCGAAACGTAATGGCATAATAAAGTTTGATATATCGAAACTTACACCACTTATGAGCACATTTATCCCCATTATTCACTTTGGTGGTTTTGAACATTCCAAGAACGCATTGCCCTCATTTCGATTCTTATGTGTTATCGCTATTTTCAATGGAAGGTCACGAAATCTCGAAAACGCAATGCCGTAATAAAGTTTGATTTATTGAAACTTACACCTCTTATGAGCACATTTATCCCCATAATTCACTCTGGTGGTTTTGAACATTTCATGAACTCATTTTCTTCTTTCTCGATTCTTATGAGTTATCAATATTTTCGATGGAAGGTCACGAAATCTCAAAAACGCAATGGCATAATAAAGTTTGATATATTGAAACTTACACCAATTATGAACACATTTAGCCCCATAATTCACTTTGGTTGTTTTCAACATTTCATGAACTTATTTACTTCCTTTCGATTCTTATGAGTTATCAATATTTTCGATGGAAGGTCACGAAATCTCAAAAACGCAATGGCATAATAAAGTTTGATATATTGAAACTTACACCTCTTATGAGCTCATTTATCCCCATAACTCACTTTAGTATTTTTGAACATTTTATGAACTCATTTTCTTCGTTCTCGATTCCTATGAGTTATCGCTATTTTCAATGGAAGGTCACAAAATCTCAAAACACAAAGGCATAATAAAGTTTGATATATTGAAACTTACACCAATTATGAGCACATTTAGCCCCATAATTCACTTTGGTGGTTTTGAACATTTCATGAACTTATTTTCTTCCATCTCGATTTTTATGAGTTATTGCTATTTTCAATGGAATGTCACGAAATCTCGAAACGCAATGGCATAATAAAGTTTGATATATTGCAATTTACACCACTTAAGAGCACATTTATCCCCATAATTCACTCTGGTGGTTTTGAACATTTCATGAACTCATTTTCTTCCTTCTCGATTCTTATGAGTTATCGCTATTTTCAATGGAATGTCACGAAATCTCGAAACGTAATGGCATAATAAAGTTTGATATATTAAAACTTACACCACTTATGAGCACATTTATCTCCATTATTCACTTTGGTGGTTTTGAACATTCCAAGAACGCATTGCACTCATTTCGATTCTTATACGTTATCGCTATTTTCAATGGAAGGTCACGAAATCTCGAAAACGCAATGCCGTAATAAAGTTTGATTTATTGAAACTTACACCTCTTATGAGCACATTTATCCCCATAATTCACTCTGGTGGTTTTAAACATTTCATGAACTCATTTACTTCCTTTCGATTCTTATGAGTTATCAATATTTTCGATGGAAGGTCACGAAATCTCAAAAACGCAATGGCATAATAAAGTTTGATATATTGAAATTTACACCTCTTATGAGCTCATTTATCCCCATAACTCACTTTAGTATTTTTGAACATTTTATGAACTCATTTTCTTCGTTCTCGATTCCTATGAGTTATCGCTATTTTCAATGGAAGGTCAGAAAATCTCAAAACACAAAGGCATAATAAAGTTTGATATATTGAAACTTACACCTCTTATGAGCTCATTTATCCCCATAACTCACTTTAGTATTTTTGAACATTTTATGAACTCATTTTCTTCGTTCTCGATTCCTATGAGTTATCGCTATTTTCAATGGAAGGTCACAAAATCTCAAAACACAAAGGCATAATAAAGTTTGATATATTGAAACTTACACCAATTATGAGCACATTTAGCCCCATAATTCACTTTGGTGGTTTTGAACATTTCATGAACTTATTTTCTTCCATCTCTGATTCTTATAGAGTTATTGCTATTTTCAATGGAATGCTCATTTTAACCCCGAAACTAATGTATAGCATAATAAAGTTTGATATATTACACTTATACACGCACTTACATACATTTATCTCCATAATTCAATTTCGTGGCTTTCATGGAACATTTCATGAACCTATTTACTTCCTTCTCGATTCTTATGAGTTAATGCTTATTTTTCTCAATAAATGTCACGAAATCTCGAAATGTACGGGTATAATAAAGTTTATATATATTGAAACTTATATCTACTTGCAGGAGCACATTTATCCTCATTATTCACTTTATGGTGGTTTTGAACATTCCAAGAACGTATTGCACTCATTTCGATTCTTATGTGTATATCGCTTATTTTCAATGGAAGGTCACGAAATCTCGAAAACGCAATGCCGTAATAAAGTTTGATTTATTGAAACTTACACTCTTATGAGCACATTTATCCCCATAATTCACTCTGGTGGTTTTAAACATTTCATGAACTCATTTACTTCCTTTCGATTCTTATGAGTTATCAATATTTTCGATGGAAGGTCACGAAATCTCAAAAACGCAATGGCATAATAAAGTTTGATATATTGAAACTTACACCTCTTATGAGCTCATTTATCCCCATAACTCACTTTAGTATTTTTGAACATTTCATGAACTCATTTTCTTCTGTTCTTTATTCCTATGAGTTATCGTTATTTTCAATGGAAGGTCAGAAAATCTCAAAACACAAAGGCATAATAAAGTTTGATATATTGAAACTTACACCAATTATGAGCACATTTAACCCCATAATTCACTATGGTGGTTTTGAACATTTCATGAACTTATTTTCTTCCATCTCGATTCTTATGAGTTATTGCTATTTTCAATGGAATGTCACGAAATCTCGAAACGCAATGGCATAATAAAGTTTGATATATTGCAATTTACACCACTTAAGAGCACATTTATCCCCATAATTCACTCTGGTGGTTTTGAACATTTCATGAACTCATTTCCTTCCTTCTCGATTCTTATGAGTTATCGCTATTTTCAATGGAATGTCACGAAATCTCGAAACGTAATGGCATAATAAAGTTTGATATATTGAAACTTACACCACTTATGAGCACATTTATCCCCATTATTCACTTTGGTGGTTTTGAACATTCCAAGAACGCATTGCCCTCATTTCGATTCTTATGTGTTATCGCTTATTTTCAATGGAAGGTCACGAAATCTCGAAAACGCAATGCCGTAATAAAGTTTGATTTATTGAAACTTACACCTCTTATGAGCACATTTATCCCCATAATTCACTCTGGTGGTTTTAAACATTTCATGAACTCATTTACTTCCTTTCGATTCTTATGAGTTATCAATATTTTCATGGAAGGTCAGAAAATCTCAAAACACAAAGGCATAATAAAGTTTGATATATTGAAACTTACACCTCTTATGAGCTCATTTATCCCCATAACTCACTTTAGTATTTTTGAACATTTTATGAACTCATTTTCTTCGTTCTCGATTCCTATGAGTTATCGCTATTTTCAATGGAAGGTCAGAAAATCTCAAAACACAAAGGCATAATAAAGTTTGATATATTGAAAATTACACCTCTTATGAGCTCATTTATCCCCATAACTCACTTTAGTATTTTTGAACATTTTATGAACTCATTTTATTCGTTCTCGATTCCTATGAGTTATCGCTATTTTCAATGGAAGGTCACAAAATCTCAAAACACAAAGGCATAATAAAGTTTGATATATTGAAACTTACACCAATTATGAGCACATTTAGCCCCATAATTCACTTTGGTGGTTTTGAACATTTCATGAACTTATTTTCTTCCATCTCGATTCTTATGAGTTATTGCTATTTTCAATGGAATGTCACGAAATCTCGAAACGCAATGGCATAATAAAGTTTGATATATTGCAATTTACACCACTTAAGAGCACATTTATCCCCATAATTCACTCTGGTGGTTTTGAACATTTCATGAACTCATTTCCTTCCTTCTCGATTCTTATGAGTTATCGCTATTTTCAATGAAATGTCACGAAATCTCGAAACGTAATGGCATAATAAAGTTTGATATATCGAAACTTACACCACTTATAAGCACATTTATCCCCATTATTCACTTTGGTGGTTTTGAACATTCCAAGAACGCATTGCACTCATTTCGATTCTTATGTGTTATCGCTATTTTCAATGGAAGGTCACAGAAATCTCGAAAACGCAATGCCGTAATAAAGTTTGATTTATTGAAACTTACACCTCTTATGAGCACATTTATCCCCATAATTCACTCTGGTGGTTTTAAATATTTCATGAACTCATTTACTTCCTTTCGATTCTTATGGAGTTATCAATATTTTCGATGGAAGGTCACGAAATCTCAAAAACGCAATGGCATAATAAAGTTTGATATATTGAAACTTACACCTCTTATGAGCTCATTTATCCCCATAACTCACTTTAGTATTTTTGAACATTTTATGAACTCATTTTCTTCGTTCTCGATTCCTATGAGTTATCGTTATTTTCAATGGAAGGTCAGAAAATCTCAAACACAAAGGCATAATAAAGTTTCATATATTGAAACTTACACCAATTATGAGCACATTTAGCCCCATAATTCACTATGGTGGTTTTGAACATTTCATGAACTTATTTTCTTCCATCTCGATTCTTATGAGTTATTGCTATTTTTCAATGGAATGTCACGAAATCTCGAAACGCAATGGCATAATAAAGTTTGATATATTGCAATTTACACCACTTAAGAGAACATTTATCCCCATAATTCACTCTGGTGGTTTTGAACATTTCATGAACTCATTTCCTTCCTTCTCGATTCTTATGAGTTATCGCTATTTTCAATGGAATGTCACAAAATCTCGAAACGTAATGGCATAATAAAGTTTGATATATCGAAACTTACACCACTTATGAGCACATTTATCCCCATTATTCACTTTGGTGGTTTTGAACATTCCAAGAACGCATTGCCCTCATTTCGATTCTTATGTGTTATCGCTATTTTCAATGGAAGGTCACGAAATCTCGAAAACGCAATGCCGTAATAATGTTTGATTTATTGAAACTTACACCTCTTATGAGCACATTTATCCCCATAATTCACTCTGGTGGTTTTAAACATTTCATGAACTCATTTACTTCCTTTCGATTCTTATGAGTTATCAATATTTTCGATGGAAGGTCACGAAATCTCAAAAACGCAATGGCATAATAAAGTTTGATATATTGAAATTTACACCTCTTATGAGCTCATTTATCCCCATAACTCACTTTAGTATTTTTGAACATTTTATGAACTCATTTTCTTCGTTCTCGATTCCTATGAGTTATCGCTATTTTCAATGGAAGGTCAGAAAATCTCAAAACACAAAGGCATAATAAAGTTTGATATATTGAAAATTACACCTCTTATGAGCTCATTTATCCCCATAAATCACTTTAGTATTTTTGATTATTTTATGAACTCATTTTATTCGTTCTCGATTCCTATGAGTTATCGCTATTTTCAATGGAAGGTCACAAAATCTCAAAACACAAAGGCATAATAAAGTTTGATATATTGAAAATTACACCTCTTATGAGCTCATTTATCCCCATAACTCACTTTAGTATTTTTGAACATTTTATGAACTCATTTTATTCGTTCTCGATTCCTATGAGTTATCGCTATTTTCAATGGAAGGTCACAAAATCTCAAAACACAAAGGCATAATAAAGTTTGATATATTGCAATTTACACCACTTAAGAGAACATTTATCCCCATAATTCACTCTGGTGGTTTTGAACATTTCATGAACTCATTTCCTTCCTTCTCGATTCTTATGAGTTATCGCTATTTTCAATGGAATGTCACAAAATCTCGAAACGTAATGGCATAATAAAGTGTGATATATCGAAACTTACACCACTTATGAGCACATTTATCCCCATTATTCACTTTGGTGGTTTTGAACATTCCAAGAACGCATTGCCCTCATTTCGATTCTTATGTGTTATCGCTATTTTCAATGGAAGGTCACGAAATCTCGAAAACGCAATGCCGTAATAATGTTTGATTTATTGAAACTTACACCTCTTATGAGCTCATTTATCCCCATAACTCACTTTAGTATTTTTGAACATTTTATAAACTCATTTTCTTCGTTCTCGATTCCTATGAGTTATCGCTATTTTCAATGGAAGGTCAGAAAATCTCAAAACACAAAGGCATAATAAAGTTTGATATATTAAAAAATTCCACCTCTTATGAGCTCATTTATCCCCATAACTCACTTTAGTATTTTTGAACATTTTATGAACTCATTTTATTCGTTCTCGATTCCTATTAGTTATCGCTATTTTCAATGGAAGGTCACAAAATCTCAAAACACAAAGGCATAATAAAGTTTGATATATTGAAACTTACACAATTTATGAGCACGTTTAACCCCATAATCCACTATGGTGGTTTTGAACATTTCATGAACTTATTTTCTTCCATCTCGATTCTTATGAGTTATTGCTATTTTCAATGGAATGTCACGAAATCTCGAAACGCAAATGGCATAATAAAGTTTGATATATTGCAATTTACACCACTTAAGCAGCACATTTATCCCCATAATTCACTCTGGTGGTTTTGAACATTTCATGAACTCATTTTCTTCCTTCTCGATTCTTATGAGTTATAGCTATTTTCAATGGAATGTCACGAAATCTCGAAACGTAATGGCATAATAAAGTTTGATATATTGAAACTTACACCACTTATGAGCACATTTATCCCCATTATTCACTTTGGTGGTTTTGAACATTCCAAGAACGCATTGCACTCATTTCGATTCTTATGTGTTATCGCTATTTTCAATGGAAGGTCACGAAATCTCGAAAACGCAATGCCGTAATAAAGTTTGATTTATTGAAACTTACACCTCTTATGAGCACATTTATCCCCATAATTCACTCTGGTGGTTTTAAACATTTCATGAACTCATTTACTTCCTTTCGATTCTTATGAGTTATCAATATTTTCGATGGAAGGTCACGAAATCTCAAAAACGCAATGGCATAATAAAGTTTGATATATTGAAACTTACACCTCTTATGAGCTCATTTATCCCCATAACTCACTTTAGTATTTTTGAACATTTTATAAACTCATTTTCTTCGTTCTCGATTCCTATGAGTTATCGCTATTTTCAATGGAAGGTCAGAAAATCTCAAAACACAAAGGCATAATAAAGTTTGATATATTGAAAATTACACCTCTTATGAGCTCATTTATCCCCATAACTCACTTTAGTATTTTTGAACATTTTATGAACTCATTTTATTCGTTCTCGATTCCTATTAGTTATCGCTATTTTCAATGGAAGGTCACAAAATCTCAAAACACAAAGGCATAATAAAGTTTGATATATTGAAACTTACACAATTTATGAGCACATTTAGCCCCATAATTCACTTTGGTGGTTTTGAACATTTCATGAACTTATTTTCTTCCATCTCAATTTTATGAGTTATTACTATTTTCAATGGAATGTCACAAAATCTCGAAACGCAATGGCATAATAAAGTTTGATATATTACAATTTACACCACTTAAGAGCACATTTATCCCCATAATTCACTCTGGTGGTTTTGAACATTTCATGAACTCATTTACTTCCTTCTCGATTCTTATGAGTTATCGCTATTTTCAATGAAATGTCACGAAATCTCGAAACGTAATGGCATAATAAAGTTTGATATATTGAAAGTTACACCACTTATGAGCACATTTATCCCCATTATTCACTTTGGTGGTTTTGAACATTCCAAGAACGCATTGCACTCATTTCGATTCTTATGTGTTATCGCTTTTTTTAAATGAAAGGTACCGAAACCTGAAAAAGGAATTGCCTTATAAATTTTTGATTTATTGAAACTTACACCTCTTATGAGCACATTTATCCCCATAATTCACTCTGGTGGGTTTAAACATTTCATGAACTCATTTACTTCCTTTCGATTCTTATGAGTTATCAATATTTTCGATGGAAGGTCACGAAATCTCAAAAACGCAATGGCATAATAAAGTTTGATATATTGAAACTTACACCTCTTATGAGCTCATTTATCCCCATCACTCACTTTAGTATTTTTTGAACATTTTATGAACTCATTTTCTTCGTTCTCGATTCTATGAGTTATCGCTATTTTCAATGGAAGGTCTCGAAAATCTCAAAACACAAAGGCATAATAAAGTTTGATATATTGAAAGCTTACACCTCTTATGAGCTCATTTATCCCCATATATTCACTTTAGTATTTTTGATTATTTTATGAACTCATTTTCTTCGTTCTCGATTCTTATGAGTTATCGTTATTTTCAATGGAAGGTCACAAAATCTGTAAACACAAAGGCATAATAAAGTTTGATATATTGAAACTTACACCAATTATGAGCACATTTAGCCCCATAATTCACTTTGGTGGTTTTGAACATTTCATGAACTTATTTACTTCCATCTCGATTCTTATGAGTTATCGCTATTTTCAATGAAATGTCACGAAATCTCGAAACGCAATGGCATAATAAAGTTTGATATATTAAAATTTACACCACTTAAGAGCACATTTATCCCCATAATTCACTCTGGTGGTTTTGAACATTTCATGAACTCATTTTCTTCCTTCTCGATTCTTATGAGTTATCGCTATTTTCAATGGAATGTCACGAAATCTCGAAAGCGTAATGGCATAATAAAGTTTGATATATTGAAACTTACACCACTTATGAGCACATTTATCCCCATTATTCACTTTGGTGGTTTTGAACATTCCAAGAACGCGTTGCACTCATTTCGATTCTTATGTGTTATCGCTATTTTCAATGGAAGGTCACGAAATCTCGAAAACGCAATGCCGTAATAAAGTTTGATTTATTGAAACTTACACCTCTTATGAGCACATTTATCCCCATAATTCACTCTGGTGGTTTTACACATTTCATGAACTCATTTCTTTCATTTTGATGCTTCTGCGTCAACAGAGATCTCCACGCAATCCCACCACATCTCACATCCGAAATGGCATAATAAAGTTTGATATATTGAAACTTACACCTCTTATGAGCTCATTTATCCCCATAACTCACTTTAGTATTTTTGAACATTTTATGAACTCATTTTCTTAGTTCTCGATTCCTATGAGTTATCGCTATTTTCAATGGAAGGTCAGAAAATCTCAAACACAAGGCATAATAAAGTTTGATATATTGAAACTTACAACAATTATGAGCACATTTAACCCCACAATTCACTATGGTGGTTTTGAACATTTCATGAACTTATTTTCTTCCATCTCGATTCTTATGAGTTATTGCTATTTTCAATGGAATGTCACGAAATCTCATAAACCAATGGCATAATAAAGTTTGATATATTGCAATTTACACCACTTAAGAGCACATTTATCCCATAATTCACTCTGGTGGTTTTGAACATTTCATGAACTCATTTTCTTCCTTCTCGATTCTTATGAGTTATCGCTATTTTCAATGGAATGTCACGAAATCTCAGAAACGTAATGGCATAATAAAGTTTGATATATTGAAACTTACACCACTTATGAGCACATTTATCCCCATTATTCACTTTGGTGGTTTTGAACATTCCAAGAACGCATTGCACTCATTTCGATTCTTATGTGTTATCGCTATTTTCAATGGAAGGTCACGAGAAATCTCGAAACGCAATGTCGTAATAAAGTTTGATTTATTGAAACTTACACCTCTTATGAGCACATTTATCCCCATAATTCACTCTGGTGGTTTTAAACATTTCATGAACTCATTTACTTCCTTTCGATTCTTATGAGTTATCAATATTTTCGATGGAAGGTCACGAAATCTCAAAACGCAATGGCATAATAAAGTTTGATATATTGAAACTGTATGAGCCACTCTCTTATGAGCTCATTTATCCCCATAACCTCACTTTAAGGTATTTTTGAACATTTTATAAACCTCATTTTCTTCGTTCTCGATTCTAAGTGAGTTATCGCTATTTTCAATCGGGCCTAAGAAATCGGCAAATCTCCAAAAGCGAAAGAGAGCATAATATTTGGGGAAGTTTGATATATTGAAAAATTACACACTCTTACTGAGCTTCATTTTATCCCACCATAACTCACTTTAGTATTTTTGAAGTTATTTTATGAACTCATTTTATTAGTTCCTCTCGATCTCCTGTGTAGTTATCGCTATTTTCAATGGAAGGTCACATGAAAATCTCAAAACACAAAGGCATAATAAAGTTTTGGATATATTGAAACTTACACCAATTATTGCTAGCACATTTAGCCCCATAATCTTGCTCACTTTGGTGGTTTTGAACATTTCATGAACTTATTTTCTTCCATCTACGGATTTTTATGAGTTATTGCTATTTTCAATGGAATGTCACGAAATCTCGAAACGCAATGGCATAATAAAGTTTTGATATATTACAATCTGGTTACACCACTTAAGAGCACATATTATCCCCATAATTCACTCTGGTGGTTTTGAACATTTCATGTAGACTCATTTACTTCCTTCTCGATTAACTTGTGAGTTACTCGGCTATTGTTTCAATGAAATGTCACGAAATCTTTCGAAACGTCAATGGCATAATAAAGTTTGATGTATATTGAAAGTTACACCGACTTATGAGCACATTTATCCCCCATTAACCTTCATCACTTTGGTGGTTTTGGAACATTCCAGAACTGCATTGCACTCATTTCGATTCTTATGTGTTATCAGCTATTTTCAATGGAAGCGTCACTGAAATCTCGAAAACGCAATGCCGTAATAAAGTTTGATTTATTGAAACTTACACCTCTTATGAGCACATTTATCCCCATAATTCACTCTGGTGGTTTTAAACATTTGCATGAACTCATTTACTTCCTTTCGATTCTTATGAGTTATCAATATTTTCGATGGAGAAAGTCACGAAATCTCAACGCAAGAATGGCAGTAACTTCTTCAAAGTTTGATATATTGAAACTTACACCTCTTATGAGCTCATTTATCCCCCATAACTCACTACTAGTATTTTTGAACATTTTATAAACTCATTTTCTTCGATTCTCGATTCTTATGAGCTTATCGCTTATTTTCAATGGAAGGTCACGAAACTCCTCATAAAACACAAAGGCATAATAAAGTTTGATATATTAGAAACTTACACCTCTTGCTGTGAGCTCATTTATCCCCATAACTCACTTTAGTATTTTTGAACATTTATGAACTCATTTTCTTCTGTTCTCGGATTCCGATGAGTTCATCGTTATTATTCTCAATAGGAAGGTCACAAAATCTCAAACTTTACAAAGGCATGTAATAAAGTTTGATATATTGGAAATCTTACAGCAATTATGTGAGCATTCATTTTAGCCCCATAATTCACTTTGGTATGGTTTTGAACATTTCATGAACTTATTTTCTTCCATCTCTGATTCTTATGAAGTTATTGCTATTTTCAATGGAATGTCACGAAATCTCGAAAACGCAATGGGCAATAATAAAGTTTGATATATTGCAATTTACACCACTTAAGAAGCAACATTTATCCCCATAATTCACTCTGGTGGTTTTGAAACATTTCATGAACTCATTTTCTATCTTCTCGATAGGTCTTAGTGAGTTATCGTTATTTTCAATGGAATGTCATCGAAATCTCCCGAAACGTAATGGCATAATTAATAAGTTTGATATATTGAAACTTACACCACTTATGAGCACATTTATCCCCATTATTCACTTTGGTGGTTTTGAACATTCCAAGAATGCATTGCACTCATTTCGATTCTTAAGTGTGTTATCGCTTATTTTCAATGGAAGGTCACGAGAAATCTCGAAAACGCTTAAATGCCGTAATAAAGTTTGATTTATTGAAACTTTTAGCACCTCTCTATGAGCACTGATTTATCCCCATAATTCACTCTGGTGGTTTTAACAACATTTCATGAACTCTATTTACTTACTTTCGATTCAGTTATTTGGAAGTTATCAATATTTTAGATGGAAGGTCACGAAATCTGCAAACGCAAATGGCATAATAAAGTTTGACCTATTGAAACTTACACCTCTTATGAGCTCATTTTACTCCCCATAACTCACTTCCCAAGATGGTTTTGAAATTATTTTACAACTCAATTTTTCTTCGTTCCCGATCTCTGCATGAGTTATCGCTATGTTCAGTCGAAAATCTCAAACACAAAATGGCATAATAAAGTTTGATATATTGGAAACTTACAACAATTATGAGCAATCATTTAACCCCATAATCCACTATGGTATTTCTTTAACATTTATGAACTCATTTTCTTCGTTCCCGATTCCTATACAGAGTTATCGCTATTTATTTTCAATGGAAGGTCACAAAATCTCAAAACGCAATGGCTATAATGTAAAGTTTGATATATTGAAACTTACACCAATTATGAGCACATTTATCCCCATAATTCACTCTGGGTGGTTTTGAACATTTCATGAACTTATTTTCTTCCATCTACGATTCTTTATCTGAGTTATTGCTATTTTCAATGAAGTGTCTCAAAAGGAGAATCTCGAAGCATAATGGCATAATAAAGTTTGATATATTACAGTTTACACCACTTTTAAGAGCACATTTATCTATAATTCACTCTGGTGGTTTTGAACATTTCAAAACTCATTTTCTTTACAGTTCTTATGAGTTATCGCTATTTTCAATGGAATGTCACGAAATCTCCAAACGTAATGGCATAATAAGGTTTGATATATCGAAACTTACACCACTTATGAGCACATTTATCCCCATTATTCACTTTGGTGGTTTTGAACATTCCAAGAGACGCATTGCACTCATTTCGATTCTTATGTGTGTTATCGCTATTTTCAATGTGGAAGGTCACGAAATCTCGAAAACGCAATGCCATTAATACAAGTTTGATTTATTGAAACTTTTTACCTCTTAACAGGCACATTTATCCCCATAATTCACTCTGGTGGTTTTAAACATTTCATGAACTCATTTGCTTCCTTTCGATTCTTAGCAGGTATCAATATTTTCGATGGAAGGTCACGAAATCTCAAAAACGCGATAGCATGACAAAGTTGTCTGCCAAACTTACACCTCTTATGAGCTCATTTATCCCCATAACTCACTTTAGTATTTTTGAACATTTTATGAACTCATTTTCTTCGTTCTGGATTCCTTATGAGTTATCGCTATTTTCAATGGAAGGTCACGAAAATCTCAAAACACAATGGCATAATAAAGTTTGATATATTGAAACTTACACCTCTTATGAGCTCATTTATCCCCATAACTCACTTTAGTATTTTTGAACATTTTATGAACTCATTTTCTTCGTTCTCGATTCCTATGGGTTGCCGTTGTGCCTCAATGGAGATTCAGAAAATCTCAAACACAAAAAGGCATAGCAAAGTTTGTTATACAGAAGGCTTTACAACAATTATGACTACGTTAAGCCCCATAATCCACTTTATGGTGGTTTTGAACATTTCATGAACTTATTTTCTTCCATCTCGATTCTTATGAGTTATTCTTGTTTTCAATGGAATGTCACGAAATCTCGAAACGCAATGGCATAATAAAGTTTGATATATTGCAATTTTTACCACTTAAGAGCACATTTATCCTTAATTCACTCCTGGTGGTTTTGAACATTTCATGAACTCATTTTTCTTCCTTCTCGATTCTTATGATTTATCAATATTTTCAATGGAATGTCACGAAATCTCGAAGCGTAATGGCATAATAAAGTTTGATATGTTGAAACTTACTTCACTGTGAATTACATTTATCTCCAATATTCACTTTGGTGGTTTGTGAACATTCCAAGAAGCACATTGCACTCATTTCGGTTCTTATGTGTTATCGCTATTTTCAATGGAAGGTCACGAAATCTCGAAAACGCAATGCCGTAATAAAGTTTGATTTATTGAAACTTACACCTCTTATATGAGCACAATTTATCCCCACAGGCCACTCTGGTGGTTTTTAGCTTATTTCATGAACTCATTTACTTCCTTCTCGATTCTTATGAGTTATTGATATTTACAGATGGAAGGTCACGAAATCTTGCAATGGCATAATAAAGTTTGATATATTGAAACTTACACCTCTTATGAGCTCATTTATCCCCATAACTCACTTTAGTATTTTTGAACATTTTATAAACTCATTTTCTTCGTTCTCGATTCCTATGAGTTATCGCTGGTACTATTGGAAGATCAGAAAATCTAGCTTTGGAAAGGCATAACAAAGTTTGATATATTGAAAATTACACCTCTATGAGATAATTTCATCCCCATAATTTACTCTGGTGGTTCTTGAACATTTCTTGAACTCATTTATTAGTCAGGATTCTCTGAGTTATTGCTATTTTCAATGGAAGGTCACGAAATCTCGAAACACAATGACATAATAAAGGTTTGATATATTGCAACTTACACCACTTCATGAGCACATTTAGCCCCATAATTCACTTTGATGGTTTTCTAGAACATTTCATGAAACCAGCCTGCTTAATCTCGATTTTTATGAGTTATTGCTGTTATTTTCAATGGAATGTCAAAGGAAAATCTCGAAACGCAGTAACATGATAAAGTTTGATATATTACAATTTACACCACTTAAGAGCACATTTATCACCATAATTCACTATGGTGGTTTTGAACATTTCATGAACTCTATTTGCACCTCATTCCGATTCTTATGAGTTATCGCTATTTTCAATGAAATATCACGAAATCTCGAAAACGTAATGGCATAATAAAGTTTGATATATTGAAAATTTCACCTCTTATGAGCACATTTATCCCCATTCATATTCTTTCATGGTGATTTTCAGACCATTCATGAAGGCTTGCATTTATATGTTTCGATTCTGTATGAGTCATCAATATTTTCAATGGAAGGTCACGAGAAATCTAGAAAACGCAATGGCGTAATAAAGTTTGATTTATTAGGCACTTACACCTCTTATGAGCACATTTATCCCCATAATTCACTCTGGTGGTTTTAAATATTTCATGAACTCATTTACAACTTCCTTCTCGGTTCTTCTGAGTTATCAATATTTTCGATGGAAGGTCAAGAAATCTCAAAAGCGCAATGGCATGATAAAGTTTGATATATTGAAACTTACACCTCTTATGAGCTCATTTATCCCCATAACTCACTTTGGTATTTTTGAACATTTTATGAACTCATTTTCTTAGAACAATTCCTATGAGTTATCGTTATTTTCAATGGAAGGTCAGAAAATCTCAAAACACAAAGGCATAATAAAGTTTCATATATTGAAACTTACACCAATTATGAACACATTTAGCCCCATAATTCACTATGGTGGTTTTGAACATTTCATGAACAGTATTTTCTTCCATCTCGATTCTTATGAGTTACTTGCTATTTCTGGCGTGGAATGTCTATGAAAATCTCAGAAACGCTGTGGCATAATATGGTTTGAAAATATATTTGCAATTTACACCACTTAAGAGAGAACAATACATCTACATAATTCACTCTGGTGGTTTTGAACATTTCTTGAACTCATTTCCTTCCTTCTCGATTCTTATGAGTTATCGCTATTTTCAATGGAATGTCACGGAAATCTCGAAGCAGCAGCTAGCATAATCAAGTTTGATATATTGAAACTTACACCACTTATGAGCACATTTATCTATTATTCACTTTGGTGGTTTTTACAAAACCTTCTAAGAACTTTGCCCTCATTTCGATTCTTGTGAGTTATCGCTATTTTCAATGGAAAGTCACGAAATCTCGAAAACGCAATGCCGTAATAAAGTTTGATTTATTGAAACTTACACCTCTTATGAGCATATTTATCCCCATAATTCACTCTGGTGGTTTTAAACATTTCATGAACTCATTTACTTCCTTTCGATTCTTATGAGTTATCAATATTTCCGATGGAAGGTCACGAAATCTCAAAAAACGCAATGGCATAATGAAGTTTGATGTCTATTGAAACTTACACCTCTTATGAGCTCATTTATCCCCATAACTCACTTTAGTATTTTTGAACATTTTATGAACTCATTTTTCTTCGTTCTCTCAGTTCCTATGAGTTATCGTTATTTTCAATGGAAGGTCACGAAATCTCAAAAACACAATGGCATAATAAAGTTTGATATATTGAAACTTACACCTCTTATGAGCTCATTTATCCCCATAACTCACTTTAGTATTTTTGAACATTTTATGAACTCATTTTCTTCGTTCTCGATTCCTATGAGTTATCGCTATTTTCAATGGAAGGTCACAAAATCTCAAAACACAAAGGCATAATAAAGTTTGATATATTGAAACTTACACCAATTATGAGCACATTTAGCCCCATAATTCACTTTGGTGGTTTTGAACATTTCATGAACTTATTTTCTTCCATCTCGATTCTTATGAGTTATTGCTATTTTCAATGGAATGTCACGAAATCTCGAAACGCAATGGCATAATAAAGTTTGATATATTGCAATTTACACCACTTAAGAGCACATTTATCCCCATAATTCACTCTGGTGGTTTTGAACATTTCATGAACTCATTTCCTTCCTTCTCGATTCTTATGAGTTATCGCTATTTTCAATGGAATGTCACGAAATCTCGAAACGTAATGGCATAATAAAGTTTGATATATTGAAACTTACACCACTTATGAGCACATTTATCCCCATAATTCACTTTGGTGGTTTTGAACATTCCAAGAACGCATTGCCCTCATTTCGATTCTTATGAGTTATCGCTATTTTCAATGGAAGGTCACGAAATCTCGAAAACGCAATGCCGTAATAAAGTTTGATTTATTGAAACTTACACCTCTTATGAGCACATTTATCCCCATAATTCACTCTGGTGGTTTTGAACATTTCATGAACTCATTTTCTTCGTTCTCGATTCTTATGAGTTATCAATATTTTCGATGGAAGGTCACGAAATCTCAAAAACGCAATGGCATAATAAAGTTTGATATATTGAAACTTACACCTCTTATGAGCTCATTTATCCCCATAACTCACTTTAGTATTTTTGAACATTTTATGAACTCATTTTCTTCGTTCTCGATTCTTATGAGTTATTGCTATTTTCAATGGAATGTCACAAAATCTCGAAACGCAATGGCATAATAAAGTTTAATATATTGCAATTTACACCAATTATGAGCACATTTATCCCCATAATTCACTTTGGTTGTTTTGAATATTTCATGAACTTATTTTCTTCCATCTCGATTCTTATGAGTTATTGCTATTTTCAATGGAATGTCACAAAATCTCGAAACGCAATGGCATAATAAAGTTTGATATATTGCAATTTACACCACTTAGGAGCATATTTATCCCCATAATTCACTCTGGTGGTTTTGAACATTTCATGAACTCATTTTTTTCCTTCTCGATTCTTATGAGTTATCCCTATTTTCAATGGAATGTCACGAAATCTCGAAACGTAATGGCATAATAAAGTTTGATATATTGAAACTTACACCACTTATGAGCACATTTATCCACATAATTCACTTTGGTGGTTTTGAACATTTCAAGAACGCATTGCTTCATTTCGATTCTTATGAGTTATCGCTATTTTCAATGGAAGGTCACGAAATCTCGAAACGCAATGGCATAATAAAGTTTGATTTATTGAAACTTACACCTCTTATGAGCACATTTATCCCCATAATTCACTCTGGTGGTTTTAAACATTTCATGAACTCATTTACTTCCTTTCGATTCTTATGAGTTATCAATATTTTCAATGGAAGGTCACGAAATCTCAAAACGCAATGGCATAATAAAGTTTGATTTATTGAAACTTACACCTCTTATGAGCACATTTATCCCCATAATTCACTCTGGTGGTTTTGAACATTTCATGAACTCATTTTCTTCGTTCTCGATTCTTATGAGTTATCAATATTTTCGATGGAAGGTCACGAAATCTCAAAAACGCAATGGCATAATAAAGTTTGATATATTGAAACTTACACCTCTTATGAGCTCATTTATCCCCATAACTCACTTTAGTATTTTTGAACATTTTATGAACTCATTTTCTTCGTTCTCGATTCCTATGAGTTATCGCTATTTTCAATGGAAGGTCAGAAAATCTCAAAACACAAAGGCATAATAAAGTTTGATATATTGAAACTTACACCAATTATGAGCACATTTAGCCCCATAATTCACTTTGGTGGTTTTGAACATTTCATGAACTTATTTTCTTCCATCTCGATTCTTATGAGCTATTGCTATTTTCAATGGAATGTCACGAAATCTCGAAACGCAATGGCATAATAAAGTTTGATATATTGCAATTTACACCACTTAAGAGCACATTTATCCCCATAATTCACTCTGGTGGTTTTGAACATTTCATGAACTCATTTTCTTCTTTCTCGATTCTTATGAGTTATCGCTATTTTCAATGGAATGTCACAAAATCTCGAAACGAAATGGCATAATAAAGTTTGATATATTGAAACTTACACCACTTATGAACACATTTATCCCCATTATTCACTCTGGTGGTTTTGAACATTCCAAGAACACAATTCCCTCATTTCCATTCTTATGAGTTATCGCTATTTTCAATGGAAGGTCACGAAATCTCGAAAACGCAATGCCGTAATAAAGTTTGATTTATTGAAACTTACACCTCTTATGAGCACATTTATCCCCATAATTCACTCTGGTGGTTTTAAACATTTCATGAACTCATTTTCTTCGTTCTCTATTCTTATGAGTTATCAATATTTTCGATGGAAGGTCACGAAATCTCAAAAACGCAATGGCATAATAAAGTTTGATATATTGAAACTTACACCTCTTATGAGCTCATTTATCCCCATAACTCACTTTCGTATTTTTGAACATTTTATGAACTCATTTTCTTCGTTCTCGATTCCTATGAGTTATCGCTATTTTCAATGGAATGTCACGAAATCTCGAAACGTGATGGCATAATAAAGTTTGATATATTGAAACTTACACCACTTATAAGCACATTTATCCCCATAACTCACTTTAGTATTTTTGAACATTTTATGAACTCATTTTCTTCGTTCTCGATTCCTATGAGTTATAGCTATTTTCAATGGAAGGTCACAAAATCTCAAAACACAAAGGCATAATAAAGTTTGATATATTAAACTTACACCAATTATGAGCACATTTAGCCCCATAATTCACTTTGGTGGTTTTGAATATTTCATGAACTTATTTTCTTCCATCTCGATTCTTATGGGTTATTGCTATTTTCAATGGAATGTCACAAAATCTCGAAAGGCAATGGCATAATAAAGTTTGATATATTGCAATTTACACCACTTAAGAGCACATTTATCCCCATAATTCACTCTGGTGGTTTTGAACATTTCATAAACTCATTTACTTCTTTCTCGATTCTTATGAGTTATCGCTATTTTCAATGGAATGTCACGAAATCTCGAAACGTAATGGCATAATAAAGTTTGATATATTGAAACTTACACCACTTATGAGCACATTTATCCCCATAATTCACTTTGGTGGTTTTGAACATTTCATGAACTTATTTTCTTCCATTCCGATTCTTTTGATTTCGGATGTTTTTCGTGGAAGGTCAGGGTATAGATAAATCTCGAAACGTAATGGCATAATAAAGTTTGATATATTGAAACTTACACCACTTATGAGCACTTTTATCCCCATAATTCACTCTGGTGGTTTTAAACATTTCATGAACTCATTTTCTTCCTTTTCTATTCTTATGAGTTATCAATATTTTCGATGGAAGGTCACGAAATCTCAAAAACGCAATGGCATAATAAAGTTTGATATATTGAAACTTACACCAATTATGAACACATTTAGCCCCATAATTCACTTTGGTGGATTTGAACATTTCATGAACTTATTTTCTTCCATCTCGATTCTTATGAGTTATTGCTATTTTCAATGGAATGTCACGAAATCTCAAAACGCAATGGCATAATAAAGTTTGATATATTGCAATTTACACCACTTAAGAGCACATTTATCCCCATAATTCACTCTGGTGGTTTTGAACATTTCATGAACTCATTTCCTTCCTTCTCGATTCTTATGAGTTATCGCTATTTTCAATGGAAAGTCACGAAATCTCGAAACGTAATGGCATAATAAAGTTTGATATATTGAAACTTACACCACTTATGAGCACATTTATCCTCATAATACACTTTGGTGGTTTTGAACATTTTATGAACACATTGCCTAATTCTCGATTCTTATGAGTTATCGCTATTTTCAATGGAAGGTCACCAAAATCTCGAAACGCAATAGGCGTGTTAAAGTTTGATATATTGAAACTTACACCTCTTATGAGTACATTTATCCCCATAACTCACTTTAGTATTTTTGAACATTTCCATGAGCTCATTTTTTACTTCGTTCTCGATTCCTATGAGTTATCGCTATTTTCAATGGAAGGTCACGAAATCTCGAAAACACAAATGCATAATAAAGTTTGATATATTGAAACTTACACCACTTATGAGCACATTTATCCCCATAATTCACTTTGGTGGTTTTGAACATTCCAAGAACGCATTGCCCTCATTTTGATTCTTATGAGTTATCGCTATTTTCAATGGAAGATTGCGAAATCTGAAAAACGCATAATGGCAGTAATAAAGTTAGATTTATTGAAACTTACACCTCTTATGAGCACTTTTATCCCCATAATTCACTCTGGTGGTTTTAAACATTTCATGAACTCATTTTCTTCCTTTTCTATTCTTATGAGTTATCAATATTTTCGATGGAAGGTCACGAAATCTTAAAAACGCAATAGCATAATAAAGTTTGATATATTGAAACTTACACCTCTTATGAGCTTATTTATCCCCATAACTCACTTTCGTATTTTTGAATATTTTATGAACTCATTTTCTTCGTTCTCGATTCCTATGAGTTATCGCTATTTTCAATGGAAGGTCAGAAAATCTCAAAACACAAAGGCATAATAAAGTGTGATATATTGAAACTTACACCAATTATGAACACATTTAGCCCCATAATTCACTTTGGTGGTTTTGAACATTTCATGAACTTATTTTCTTCCATCTCGATTCTTATGAGTTATTGCTCTTTTCAATGGAAGGTCACGAAATCTCGAAAATGCAATGGCATAATAAAGTTTGATATATTGAAACTTACACCACTTATGAGCACATTTATCCCTATAATTCACTTTGGTAGTTTTGAACATTCCATGAACGCATTGCCCTCATTCTCGATTCTTATGAGTTATCGCTATTTTCAATGGAAGGTCACGAAATCTCAAAAACGCAATGGCGTATTAGAGTTTGATATATTAAAACTTACACCTCTTATGAGCACATTTATCCCCATCACTCACTTTAATATTTTTGAACATTTTATGAACTCATTTTCTTCGTTCTCGATTCCTATGAGTTATCGCTATTTTCAACGGAAGGTCACCAAATCTCGAAAATGCAATGGCAAATTAAAGTTTGATATATTGCAATTTACACCACTTATGAGCACATTTATCCCCATAATTCACTCTGGTGGTTTTGAACATTTCATGAACTCATTTCCTTCATTCTCGATTCTTATGAGTTATCGCTATTTTCAATGGAATGTCACGAAATCTCGAAAACGCAATGGCATAATAAATTTTGATATATTGAAACTTACACCTCTTAGTGAGTTGCATTTATCCAGATAATCTCACTCTGGTGGTTTTGAAGACCATTTTCATGAACTCATTGGTATCTTCATTCTCGATTCTTATGAGTTATCGCTATTTTCAATGGAAGGTCAAGAAAATCTCAAAAACGCAATGGCATAATAAAGTTTGATAAGTATTGAAACTTACACCTCTTATGAGCTCATTTATCCCCATAATTCACTCCTTATGTGGTTTTGAGACATTTTCATGAACTCATTTTCTTCCTTCTCGATCTCTTATGAGTTATCGCTATTTTAAATGGAATATCACAAAATCTCAAAACACAAAGGCATAATAAAGTTTGATATATTGAAACTTACACCACTTATGAGCACATTTATCCCCCATAATTCACTTTGGTGGTTTTGAAAACATTTCATGAACTTATTTTCTTCCATCTCGATTTCTTATGAGTTATCGCTATTTTCAATGGAATGTCAGCGAAAATCTCGAAAACGCAATGGGCATAATAAAGTTTGATATATTGCAATTTACACCACTTCAAGAGCACATTTATCCCCATAATTCACTCTTTAGTGGTTTTGAAACACATTTTATGAACTCATTTTCTTCCTTTCTCGATTCTATGAGTTATCGCTATTTTCAATGGAATGTCACGAAATCTCAAAAAACGTAATGGTATATAATAAAGTTTGATATATTAGAAACTTACCCGCACATTTATCCTCATAATAAGTTTGAATTATTGAAACTTACACCACTTATGAGCACATATTATCCCCATTATTCACTTTGGTGGTTTTGAACATCTCCAAGAACTCAAGATTACTTCCTACTTCGATTCTTATGCAAAGTTAATCGCTTATTTTCAATGGAAGGTCACTGTAAATCTCGAAAACGCAATGGCATAATAAAGTTTTGATTTATTGAAACTCATACACATCTTATGAGCACATTTTATCCCCATAATTCACTCCTGGTGGTTTTGAACATTTCATGAACTCATTTACTTCCTTTCTCGATTCTTATGAGTGCTAATCAATATTTTCGATGGAAGGTCACGAAATCTCAAAAACGCAATGGCATAATAAAGTTTGATATATTGAAACTTCTTGCCCACCTCTTATGAGCTCATTTATCCCCATAACTCACTTTCGTAATTTTGAACATTTTATGAACTCATTTTCTTCGTTCTCGATTCCTATGAGTTATCGCTATTTTCAATGGAAGGTCAGAAAATCTCAAAAACACAATGGCATAATAAAGTTTGATATATTGAAACTTACACCAATTATGAACACATTTAGCCCCCATAATTCACTTTTGGTGGTTTCAACATTTCACTGAACTTATTTTCTTCCATCTACTGATTCTTATGAGTTATTGCTATTTTCAATGGAATGGTGTCACGTAAATCTCGAAACGCAAATGATAGCGTCAGTCAATAAAGTTTGATATTTTTATTGCAATTTACACCCACCTTAAGAGCACATTTATCCCCATAATTCACTCTGGTGGTTTTGAACATTTCATGAACTCATTTTCTTCCTTCTCGATTCTTATGTAGTTATCGCTATTTTCAATGGAATGTCACGAAATCTCGAAAACGTAATGGCATAATAAAGCTTTGATATATTGAAACTTACACCACTTTCTTATGAGCACATTTATCCCCATTACTCACTTTGGTGGTTTTGAACCATATTCCAAGAACGTATATTTCTTCATTCTCGATTCTTATGTAGTTATCAGCTTATTTTCAATGGAAGGTCACTAAATCTCGAAAACGCAATGGCATAATAAAGTTTGATTTATTGAAACGTTTACACCACTTATGGAGTACACATTTATCCCCATAATTCACTCAGGTGGTTTTGAAACATTTCATGAACTCATTTGCTTCGCTTCTGCGATTCTTATGCGAGCTTATCAATATTTTCGATGGAAGGTCCACTAAATCTCAAAAACGCAATGGCATAATAAAGTTTGATATATTGAAACTTACACCACTTATGAGCTCATTTATCCCCATAACTCACTTTTTTAGTATTTTTAGAACATTTTTATGAACTCATTTTCTTCATTCTCGATTCCTTATGAGTTATCGCTATTTTCAATGGAAGGTCACGAAATCTCAAAACACAATGGCATAATAAAGTTTGATATATTGAAACTTACACCTCTTATGAACACATTTATCCCCATAACTCACTTTAGTATTTTTGAACATTTTATGAACTCATTTTCTTCGTTCTCGATTCCTATGAGTTATCGCTATTTTCAATGGAAGGTCACAAAAATCTCAAAACACAAAGGCATAATAAAGTTTGATATATTGAAACTTACACCAATTATGAGCACATTTAGCCCCATAATTCACTTTGGTGGTTTTGAACATTTCATGAACTTATTTTCTTTCCATCTCGATTCTTATGAGTTATTGCTATTTTCAATGGAATGTCACGAAATCTCGAAACGCAATGGCATAATAAAGTTTGATATATTGCAATTTACACCACTTAAGAGCACATTTATCCCCATAATTCACTCTGGTGGTTTTGAACATTTCATGAACTCATTTTCTTCCTTCTCGATTCTTATGAGTTATCGCTATTTTCAATGGAATGTCACAAAATCTCGAAACGTAATGGCATAATAAAGTTTGATATAGTGAAACTTACACCACTTATGAGCACATTTATCCCCATTATTCACTTTGGTGGTTTTGAACATTCCAAGAACGCATTGCCCTCATTTCGATTCTTATGTGTTATCGCTATTTTCAATGGAAGGTCACTAAATCTCGAAAACGCAATGCCGTAATAAAGTTTGATTTATTGAAACTTACACCTCTTATGAGCACATTTATCCCCATAATTCACTCTGGTGGTTTTAAACATTTCATGAACTCATTTACTTCCTTTCGATTCTTATGAGTTATCAATATTTTCGATGGAAGGTCACGAAATCTCAAAAACGCAATGGCATAATAAAGTTTGATATATTGAAACTTACACCTCTTATGAGCTCATTTATCCCCATAACTCACTTTAGTATTTTTGAACATTTTATGAACTCATTTTCTTCGTTCTCGATTCCTATGAGTTATCGTTATTTTCAATGGAAGGTCAGAAAATCTCAAACACAAAGGCATAATAAAGTTTGATATATTGAAACTTACACCAATTATGAACACATTTAGCCCCATAATTCACTTTGGTGGTTTTGAACATTTCATGAACTTATTTTCTTCCATCTCGATTCTTATGAGTTATTGCTATTTTCAATGGAATGTCACGAAATCTCGAAACGCAATGGCATAATAAAGTTTGATATATTGCAATTTACACCACTTAAGAGCACATTTATCCCCATAATTCACTCTGGTGGTTTTGAACATTTCATGAACTCATTTTCTTCCTTCTCGATTCTTATGAGTTATCGCTATTTTCAATGGAATGTCACGAAATCTCAAAACGTAATGGTATAATAAAGTTTGATATATCGAAACTTACACCATTTATGAGCACATTTATCCCCATTATTCACTTTGGTGGTTTTGAACATTCCAAGAACGCATTGCCCTCATTTCGATTCTTATGTGTTATCGCTATTTTCAATGGAAGGTCACGAAATCTCGAAAACGCAATGCCGTAATAAAGTTTGATTTATTGAAACTTACACCTCTTATGAGCACATTTATCCCCATAATTCACTCTGGTGGTTTTAAACATTTCATGAACTCATTTACTTCCTTTCGATTCTTATGGAAGTTATCAACATTATTTTCGATGGAAGGTCACGAAATCTCAAAAACGCAATGGCATAATAAAGTTTTGAGTATATTGAAACTTACACCTCTTATGAGCTCATTTATCCCCATAACTCACTTTGGTGGTTTTGAACATTTCAAAGTGAACTCATTTTCTTCTTTCTTTTCGATTCTGTATGAGTTATCGCTATTTTCAATGGAAGGTCACGAAAATCTCAAAAACAGAACATGGCCATAATAAAGTTTGATATATTGAAACTTACACCAATTATGAACACATTTATCCCCATAACTCACTTTAGTAAGGGTTTTGAACATTTTATGAACTCATTTTTCTTCGTTCTCTATATCTCTATGAGTTATCGCTTATTTTTCAATGGAAGGTCAAAAATCTCGAAATACAAAGGCATAATGAAAGTTTGATATGGTTTGAAACTTAAGCACCAATCTATGAGCACATTTAGCCCCCATAATTCACTTTGGTGGTTTTGAACATTTCATGAACTTATTTTCTTTCCATCCTCGATTCTTATGAGTTATTGCTATTTTCAATGGAATGTCACGAAATCTCGTAAAACGCAATGGCATAATAAAGTTTGTTGATATATTGCAACTTACACCACTCTAAGAGCACATTTATCCCCATAATTCACTCTGGTGGTTTTCGGGAAACATTTCATGAACTCATTTTCTTCTCTTCTCTTGATTCCTATGAGTTATCGCTATTTTCAATGGAATGTCACGAAATCTCGAAACGTAATGGCATACATAAAGTTTGATATAGGTTGGAAACTTACACCACTTATGAGACACACTTATGCAGATAATAAAAATGGTGGTTTTAAACCATATTTCATGAAGTTTAGATAATTCTTCATTCTCTATTCTTATGAGTTATCGCTATTTTCAATGGAATGTCAAGAAATCTCTAAACGTAATGGCATAATACAAAGTTTGATATTTTGAAATTTACACCACTTATGAGCACATTTATCCCCATAATTCTACTCTGATGGTTTTGAACATTTACAAGAACTTCATTTCCTTCCTTCTCGATTCTTATGAGTTATCGCTATCTTTAAATGGAAATTTTCTTCTGCGTCACAAAATCTCGAAAAATTAATGGCATAATAAAGTTTGATATATTAAAACTTACACCTCTTATGAGCACATTTATCCCCATAACTCACTTTAGTATTTTTGAACATTTTTATGAACTAATTTTCTTCTGCTCTCTGATTCCTTATGAGTATATCGCTATTTTCTAATGGAAGGTCACAAAATCTCAAAACACAAATGCATAATAAAGTTTGATATATTGAAACTTACACCACTCATATGAGCACATTTGATCCCCATAATTCACTTTGGTGGTTTTCAACATTCCAAGAACTCAAAGATTGCTCTCATTCTCGATTGCTTATGAGTTATCGCTATTTTCAATGGAAGGTCACTTTAAATCTCAAAAACGCAATGGCATAATAAAGTTTGATATATTGAAACTTACACCTCTTAAGTGAGCACATTTATCCCCATATACTCACTTTGGTATTTTTGAACATTTCTATGAACTCATTTTCTTTCTTTTCTCGATTCTTATGAGTTAGTCAGCTATTTTCAATGGAAGGTCAAAGAAATGTCAAAACACAATGGCATAATATAAAGTTTGATATATTGGAAACTTAGCACCTCTTATGAGCACATTTATCCCCATAACTCTCACTTTCAGGTGGTTTTTGAACATTTCATGAACTTATCTTCTTCCATCTCGATTCTTATGAGTGAGTTATCGCTATTTTCACATGGAATGTCACGTAAAATCTCTAAAACGCAATGGCATAATAATAAAGTTTGGATATATTGCAATTTACACCCACTTATGAGTTATACACATTTATCCCTATAATTCACTCTGGTGGTTTTGAACATTTCATGAACTCATTTTTCTTCCCCCCTTCTCGATTCTTATGAGTTATCGCTATTTTCAATGGAATGTCACGAAATCTCAAACGTAATGGCATAATAAAGCTTTGGATATATTTAAACTTTACACCAAAGCTTATTAGAGCACATTTATCCCCATAATTCACTCTTTTGGTGGTTTTGAACATTCCAAGAACTCATTTCTCTCATTCTCGGATTCTTATGAGTTATCGTGCTATTTCTCAATGGAAAGGTCACGAAATCTCAAAAACGCAATGGCATAATAATAGTTTTGATAGTATTGCAACTGTTACACCACTTATGATCACATTTATCCCCATAACTCACTCTGGTGGTTTTTGAACATTTTATGAACTCATTTTCAGGTTCGTTCTTCGATCTCTTATGCGAGTTATCAATTATTTTCACAGATGGACAGGTCGAAAATCTCAAAAACGCAATGGCATAAGTATGTCAAAGTTTGATATATTGAAACTTACACCTCTTATGAGCACATTTATCCCCATAACTCACTTTAGTATTTTTGAACATTTTATGAACTCTATTTTCTTCATTCTCGATTCTTATGCCAGTTATTGCTATTTTCAATGGAAGGTCAGAAAATCTCAAAACACAAAGGCATAATAAAGTTTGATATATTTGGAAACTTAGCACCAATTATGAGCACATTTATCCCCATAATCCACTTTGGTGGTTTTGAACATTTCTATGAACGTCCTATTTTTCTTCCATCTCGATTCTATGAGTTATCGCTATTTTCAATGGAATGTCACAGCGAAAATCTCGAAAACGCAAATGGCATAATAAAGTTTGATATATTGAAATTCTACACCACTTATAAGAGCACATTTATCCCCATAATTCACTTCTGGTGGTTTTGAACATTTCATGAACTCATTTTCTTCTCTTCTCGATTCTTATGAGTTATCGCTATTTCTTCAATGGAATGTCACGAAATCTCAAAACGTATAATGGCATAATAAAGTTTTGATATATTGAAACTTACATAATTCACTTATGAGCACATTTATCCCCATTATTCACTTTGGTGGTTTTGAACATTCCAAGAACCCATTGCACTCATTTCTGATTCTTTATGATCGTTATCGCTATTTTCAACTGGAAGGTCACGAAATCTCAAAACGCAATGTCGTAATGAAAAGTTTGATTTATTGAAACTTACACCTCTTATGAGCACATTTATCCTCATAATTCACTCCTTGGTGAAAGTTTTAAACATTTCATGAACTCATTTATTTCCTTATCGATTCTTAGTGAGTAATCGCTATTTTCAATGGAAGGTCACTAAATCTAGAAAACGCAATGGCATAATGAAAGTTTGATATATTAAAACTTACACCTCTTATGTAGAGCCCATTTATCCCCATAACTCACTTTAGTATTTTTTGAAACATTTTATGAACTCATTTTCTCTCATTCGCTCGATTCTTCATGGAAGTTATCGCTATTTTCAATGGAAGGTCACGAAAATCTCAAAACACAATGGCATAATAAAGTTTGATATATTGAAACTTACACCACTTATGAGCACATTTATCCTCATAATTCACTTTGGTGGTTTTGAACATTTCATGAACTCATTTTTCTTCCATCTCGATTCTTATGAAAGGTCATATTGCGCTTTTTCAATTCCTGAATGTCACGAAATCTCAAAACGCAATGGCATAATAAAGTTTGATATATTGAAACTTACACCACTTATGAGCACATTTATCCCCATAATTCACTCTGGTGGTTTTGAACATTTCATGAACTCATTTACTTCCTTCTCGATTCTTACTGAGTTATTGCTATTTTCCGAAATGAAATGTCACGAAATCTCAAACACAATGGCATAATAAAGTTTTGATATATTGAAAACTTACACCACTCTATGATTATGTTTATCCCTTTAATTCACTTTGGTGGTTTTGAACATTTCAAGAACTCATTTTCCTTCCATTTCGATTTGGCTTATGAGTAATCGCTATTTTCAATGGAAGGTCACGCATTAAATCTCGAAAAACGCAATGCCGTAATAAAGTTTGATATATTGAAACTTACACCTCTTTATATGAGCACATTTATCCCCATAGAATTCACTCTGGTGGTTTTAAACATTTCATGAACTCTGTTTTACCACCTTCTCGATTCTTATGAGTTAGACAATCGAAGGTCACTAAATCTCAAAACATAATGTCGTAATAAAGTTTAATATATTGAAACTAACACCACTTATGAGTGTGTTTATCCCTTTAATTCACTTTCGCTGTTTTTAACATTTCATGAACTCATTTCCTCCGTTCTCGATTCTTACGAGTTATCGCTATTTTCAATGGAAGGTCACGAAATCTAGAAAACGCAATGGCATAATAAAGTTTGATATATTGAAACTTACACCTCTTATAGAGCTCATTTTTATATCCCCATAACTCACTTTAAAAGATGGTTTTTAAACATTTTAACTGAAACTCATTTTCTTCGCTCTCGATTCCTACTAGCTATCGTTATTTTCAATGGAAGTGTCACTAAAATCTCAGTAAACACAAAGGCATAACAAAGTTTGATAAACTGAAAGGTCCTACACAACTTATGAGCTCATTTAGTCCTTTTGCCTTAACTCACTTTAGTATTTTTGAACATCTTTCATGAACTCATTTTCTTCCTTCTCGATTCTTACGAGTTATCGCTATTTTCAATGGAAGCGTCACAAAATGTCGGTAAACACAAATGTCGTAATGGTAAAGTTTGATATATTGAAACTTACACCACTTATGAACACATTTAGCCCCATTAATTCACTTTGGTGGTTTTTAACATTTCATGTAATCTTATTTCTTCCCATCAGAGTTCTTATGAGTTATTGCTATTTTCAATGCACACGCATTTAAATCTAGAAACGCAATGGCATAATAAAGTTTGATATATTGCAATTTACACCACTATATTTTCAAGAGCAATATTTTTATTCCTATAATTCACTTTTGGTGGTTTTGAACATTTCATGAACCTCATTTACTTCCCCTTCTCGGGATTCTTATGAAAGTTATCAGAACTATTTTCAACTAATGTCAATGCGAAATCTCAAACGTAATAAGCTGTGAATAAAGTTTGATAGGTTGAAACTTACACCACTTAAGTGAGCACATTTATCCCCATAATTCACTTTCGCGGTTTTGAACATTTCATGAACGCATTACCCTCATTCTCGATTCTTATGAGTTATTGCTTCATTTTCAACTGGAAGGTCACATTTAAAGACTCTAGAAAAAGGAATGAACAAGATAATAAAGTTTGATATATTGAAACTTACACCTTACCTTATGAGCACATTTATCCCCATAATTCACTCAGGTGGTTTTCGGAACATTTCATGAACTCATTTCTTTTCTTCATTTATCTTTATGAGTTATCAATATTTTCTATATGGAAGGTCACGAAATCTCAAAAACGTAATGGCATAATAAAGTTTCCGACATATCAATCTTACAATTCTTAATAGCTTATTTATCCCCATAACTCACTTCTATTTTGTAATATTTTATGAACTCATTTTCTTCATTTCTCGATCTCTTATGAGTTATCGTTATTTTCCAATGGAAGGTCACAAAATCTCAAAACACAAAGGCATAATAAAGTTTGATATATTGAAACTTACAACAATTATGAGCACATTTAACCCCATAATCCAATAGATTGGTGGTTTTGAACATTTCATGAACTTATTTTCTTCCATCTCGCATTCTTATGAGTTATTGCTATTTTCAATGGAATGTCACTAAATCTCGAAACGCACTGGCATAATAAAGTTTGATATATTGCAATTTACAAATTCACTTAAGAGCATATTTATCCCCTGCTAATTCACTCTGCGGTTTCAACATTTGGCGAACTCATTTTCTTCCTTCTCGAGCTCCTTATGAGCTATCGCTATTTTCAATGGAATGTCACGAAATCTCTAAACGTAATGGCATAATAAAGTTTGATATATTAAAACTTACACCACTTATGAGCACATTTATTCCCATGTTCACTTCGCAGTGGTTTTTCGAACATTCCAAGAACGCATCGTGACTTCATTTCGCGATTCTTATAATGCTATCGCCATTTTCACCAAGGTCACTAAATCTCAAAACGCACAATGGCAAAAATAAAGTTTGATTTTATTTGAAACTTCATTACACTCTTATGAGCACATTTATCCCCATAATTCACTCTGGTGGTTTTAAACATTTTATATGAAACTCATTTAATACTTTCTCGATTCTTACAGTTATCAATATTTTCGGCGGAAGGTCACGTAAATCTCAAAAACGCACGGCATAATAAAGTTTGATATATTGAAATTTACACCTCTTATGAGCTCATTTATCCCCATAACTCACTTTAGTATTTTTGAACATTTTATGAACTCATTTTCTTCGCTCTCGATTCCTATGAGTTATCGCTTATTTTCAATGGAAGGTCACAAAATCTCAAAAGCAATGGCATAATAAAGTTTGATATATTGGAACTTACACCTCTTATGAGCTCATTTATCCCCATAACTCACTTTAGTATTTTTGAACATTTTATGAACTCATTTTCTTCGTTCTCGATACTTATGAGTTATCGATATTTTTAATGGAAGGTCAGAAAATCTCGAAACACAATGGCATAATAAAGTTTGATATATTGAAACTTACACCAATTATGAGCACATTTATCCCCATAATTCACTCTGGTGGTTTTGAACATTTCATGAACTCATTTTCTTCCATCTCGATTCTTATGAGTTATCTTTATTTTCAATGGAATGTCACGAAATCTCGAAACGCAATGGCATAATAAAGTTTGATATATTGAAACTTACACCACTTATGAGCACATTTATCCCCATAATTCACTCTGGTGGTTTTGAACATTTCATGAACTCATTTACTTCCTTCTCGATTCTTATGAGTTATCGCTATTTTCAATGGAAGGTCACGAAATCTCAAAACGTAATGGCATAATAAAGTTTGATATATTGAAACTTACACCACTTATGAGCACATTTATCCCCAGATAATTCACTTTAATTTTTGAACATTTCATGAAGTTTGATATCTTCATTCTCGATTCTTATGAGTTATCGCTATTTTCAATGGAAGGTCACGAAATCTCGAAACACAATGGCATAATAAAGTTTGATATATTGAAACTTACACCACTTATGAGCACATTTATCCCCATAATTCACTTTGGTGGTTTTGAACATTTCATGAACTCATTTTCTTCTTTCGATTCTTATGAGTTATCGCTATTTTCAATGGAAGGTCACGAAATCTCAAAACGCAATGGCATAATAAAGTTTGATATATTGAAATTTACACCACTTATGAGCACATTTATCCCCATAATTCACTCTGGTGGTTTTGAACATTTCATGAACTCATTTTCTTCCTTCTCGATTCTTATGAGTTATCGCTATTTTCAATGGAAGGTCACGAAATCTCAAAACGCAATGGCATAATAAAGTTTGATATATTGAAACTTACACCACTTATGAGCACATTTATCCCCATAATTCACTTTGGTGGTTTTGAACATTTCATGAACTCATTTTCCTTCATTCTCGATTCTTATGAGTTATCGCTATTTTCAATGGAATGTCAAGAAATCTCGAAACGTAATGGCATAATAAAGTTTGATATTTTGAAATTTACACCACTTATGAGCACATTTATCCCCAAAATTCACTCTGATGGGTTTGAACATTTCATGAACTCATTTCCTTCGTTCTCGATTCTTATGAGTTATCGCTATTTTCAATGGAATGTCACAAAATCTCAAAACACAATTGCATAATAAAGTTTGATATATTGAAACTTACACCACTTATGAGCACATTTATCCTCATAATTCACTTTGTTGGCTTTGAACATTCCAAGAACGCATTGCCCTCATTCTCGATTCTTATGAGTTATCGCTATTTTCAATGGAAGGTCACGAAATCTCGAAAACGCAATGGCATAATAAAGTTTGATATATTGAAACTTACACCACTTATGAGCACATTTATCCCCATAATTCACTTTGGTGGTTTTGAACATTTCATGAACTCATTTACTTCTTCTCGATTCTTATGAGTTATCGCTATTTTCAATGGAATGTCACGAAATCTCGAAAACGCAATGGCATAATAAAGTTTGATATATTGAAACTTACACCACTTATGAGCACATTTATCCCCAGATAATTCAAAATTTGGTGGTTTTGAACATATTCATAAGTTTGATATCTTCATTCTCGATTCTTATGAGTTATCGCTATTTTCAATGGAATGTCACGAAATCTCAAAACACAAATGGCATAATAAAGTTTGATATATTGAAACTTACACCACTTATGAGCACATTTATCCCCATAATTTCACTCTGATGGGTTTGAACATTTTCATGAACTCATTTCTTTCGTTCTCGATTCTTATGAGTTATCGCTATTTTCAATGGAATGTCACAAAATCAAAACGTAATGGCATAATAAAGTTTGATATATTGAAACTTACACCTCTTATGAGCACATTTATCCCCATAACTCACTTTAGTATTTTTGAACATTTTATGAACTCATTTTCTTCGTTCTCGATTCCTATGAGTTATCGCTATTTTCAATGGAAGGTCACAAAATCTCAAAACACAAATGGCATAATAAAGTTTGATATATTGAAACTTACACCACTTATGAGCACATTTAGCCCCATAATTCACTTAACATTTCATGAACTTATTTTCTTCATTCTCTATTCTTATGAGTTATCGCTATTTTCAATGGAATGTCACGAAATCTCAAAACGCAATGGCATAATAAAAGTTTGATATATTGAAATTTACACCACTCTATGAGCACATTTATCCCCATAATTCACTTTAGTGGTTTTGAACATTTTATGAACTCATTTCCTTCCTTCTCGATTCTTATGAGTTATCGCTATTTTCAATGGAATGTCACAAAATCTCAAAAAACGTAATGGCATAATAAAGTTTGATATATTGAAACTTACACCACTTATGAGCACATTTATCCCCATAATTCACTTTGGTGGTTTTGAACATTTCATGAACTAATTTTCTTCATTCTCGATTCTTATGAGTTATCGCTATTTTCAATGGAAGGTCACAAAATCTCGAAACGCAATGGCATAATAAAGTTTGATATATTGCAATTTACACCACTTAAGAGCACATTTATCCCCACAATTCACTCTGGTGGTTTTGAACATTTCATGAACTCATTTCCTTCCTTCTCGATTCTTATGAGTTATCGCTATTTTCAATGGAAGGTCACGAAATCTCGAAAACGCAATGGCATAATAAAGTTTGATATATTGAAACTTACACCACTTATGAGCACATTTATCCCCATAATTCACTCTGGTGGTTTTGAATATTTCATGAACTCATTTTCTTCATTTCGATTCTTATGAGTTATCGCTATTTTCAATGGAAGGTCACGAAATCTCAAAAACGCAATGGCATAATAAAGTTTGATATATTGAAACTTACACCACTTATGAGCACATTTATCCCCATAATTCACTCTGGTGGTTTTGAACATTTCATGAACTCATTTTCTTCCTTTTCGATTCTTATGAGTTATCGCTATTTTCAATGGAAGGTCACGAAATCTCAAAAACGCAATGGCATAATAAAGTTTGATATATTGAAACTTACACCTCTTATGAGCACATTTATCCCCATAATTCACTTTGGTGGTTTTGAACATTTCATGAACTCATTTTCTTGTTCTCGATTCTTATGAGTTATCGCTATTTTCAATGGAAGGTCACGAAAATCTCAAAACACAATGGCATAATAAAGTTTGATATATTGAAACTTACACCTCTTATGAGCACATTTATCCCCATAATTCACTCTGGTGGTTTTGAACATTTCATGAACTCATTTTCTTCGTTCTCGATTCTTATGAGTTATCGCTATTTTCAATGGAATGTCACGAAATCTCAAACGCAATGGCATAATAAAGTTTGATATATTGAAACTTACACCACTTATGAGCACATTTATCCCCATAATTCACTTTGGTGGTTTTGAACATTTCATGAACTCATTTTCTTCGTTCTCGATTCTTATGAGTTATATTATTTTCAATGGAATGTCACGAAATCTCGAAACGCAATGACATAATAAAGTTTGATATATTGAAACTTACACCAATTATGAGCACATTTATCCCCATAATTCACTTTGGTGGTTTTGAACATTTCATGAACTTATTTTCTTCCTTCTCGATTCTTATGAGTTATCTATTTTCAATGGAAGGTCACGAAATCTCGAAACATAATGGCATAATAAAGTTTGATATATTGCAATTTACACCACTTATGAGCACATTTATCCCCATAATTCACTCTGGTGGTTTTGAACATTTCATGAACTCATTTCCTTCCTTCTCGATTCTT